>CAAKMY010044444.1:0-19897 GCA_901111285.1 Corrigiola litoralis | reverse complement strand
TAACCCGCGAAAAAACCTCGTTTCAGCCCCGAAATGGAATTGCACTAAAATTTGCAGGGTGCATCCTAGACACATATAATGGTGAGTGAAACAAGAAAATTGGCAAAACGTTTCCTAGGCATAGCCCAAACCATCGGTATTAATGTCCATTATGCACATCCTCGAATCGAGCGATAAACACACCTTAAATCTGTCAAAACAAAGAAATTGCATTGCCATATGCTCCAATTATGCTCGAATATACCCCTGGAGCATGCTCGGTCACTATCGAAACATTTTCCAGAAAATCAAAAATCGACCAAAAAAGCTGGTTTTTGTGGACTATAACCCACGAAAAAACCTCGTTGCGGCCCAGAAACGGAATTGGACAAAAATTGGCAGGGGGCATCCTAGACACATATAATGGTGAGTGGAACAATAAAATTGGCAAAAAGTATCCTAGGCATAGCCTAAACAATCGTTCTAATGTCCATTATACAAATCCTCGAATCGAGCAATAAACACACCTTAAATCAATCAAAACGAAGGAATGATATTGCCATATGCTCCAATTATGCTCGAATATACCCTAGAACATTTTCCAGAAAATCAAAAATCGACCAAAAAAGCCGGTTTTTGTGGACTATAACCCACGAAAAAACCTCGATTCAGCCCCGAAATGGAATTGGACAAAAATTGGCAGGGGGCATCCTAGACACATATAATGGTGAGTGGAACAAGAAAATTTGCAGAACGTATCATTGGCATAGCCCAAACCATCTGTATTAATGTCCATTATGCTCATACTCGAATCGAGCGATAAACATACCTTAAATTTGTCAAAACGAAGAAATGACATTGCCATATGCTCCAATTACGCTCGAATATACCCTAGAACATTTTTCAGAAAATCAAAAATTGACCAAAAAAGTCAGTTTTTGTGGTATAATTGTATAACCCACGAAATAACCTCGTTTCGGCCCCGAAATGGAATTGGACAAAAATTGGCAGGGGGCATTTTAGACACATATAATGGTGAGTGCAACAAGAAAATTGGCAAATAGTATCCTAGGCATAGCCCAAACCATTGTTATTAATGTCCATTATGCACATCCTCGAATCGAAACACACCTTAAATCTGTCAAAACGAAGAAATGATATTGCCATATGCTCCAATTATGCTCGAATATACCCTTGGAGCATGCTCGGTCACTATCGAAACATTTTCCAGAAAATGAAAAATCGACCAAAAAAGCCGGTTTTTGTGATAGAACCCACGAAAAAACCTCGTTTCGGCCCCTTAATGGAATTGGACAAAAATTGGCAGGGGGCATCCTAGACACATATAATGGTGAGTGGAACAAGAAAATTGGCAAAACGTTTCCTAGGCATAGCCCAAACCATCGATATTAATGTCCATTATGCACATCCTCGAATCGAGCGATAAACACACCTGAAATCTATCAAAACGAAGGTATGACATTGCCATATGCTCCAATTATGCTCGAATATACCCTAGGAGCATGCTCGGTCACTTTCGGATCATTTTCCAGAAAATCAAAAATCGACCGGAAAAACCGGTTTTTGTGGACTATAACCCGCGAAAAAACCTCGTTTCGGCCCCGAAATGGGATTGGACTAAAATTTGCAGGGTGCATCCTAGACACATATAATGGTGAGTGAAACAAGAAAATTGGCAAAAGGTTTGCTAGGCATAGTTCAAACCATCGTTATTAATGTCCATTATGCACATCCTCGAATCGAGCGATAAACACACCTTAAATCTATCAAAACGAAGGAATGACATTGCCATATGCTCCAATTATGCTCGAATATACCCTAGGAGCATGCTCGGTCACTTTCGGAACATTTTCCAGAAAATCAAAAATCGACCAAAAAAGCCGGTTTTTGTGGACTATAACCCACGAAAAAACCTTGTTTCGGCCCCAAAATGGAATTGGACAAAAACTGGCGGGGGGCATCCTAGACACATATAATGGTGAGTGGAACAACAAAATTGGCAAAAAGTTTCCTAGGCATAGCCCAAACCATCGGTATTAATGTCCATTATGCACATCCTCGAATCGAGCGATAAACACACCTAAAATCTATCAAAACGAAGGAATGACATTGCCATATGCTCCAATTATGCTCGAATATACCCTAGAAGCATGCTCGGTCACTTTCGGAACATTTTCCAGAAAATCAAAAATCGACCAAAAAAGCTGGTTTTTGTGGACTATAATATAACCCACGTCGTTTCGGCCCTGAAATGGAATTGGACAAAAATTGGCAAGAGGCATCCTAGACACATATAATGGTGAGTGGAACAAGAAAATTGGCAAACGTATCATAGTCATAGCCCAAACCATCGTTATTAATGTCCATTATGCACATCTTCGAATCGAGCGATAAACACACCTTAAATCTGTCAAAACAAAGAAATGGCATTGCCATATGCTCCAATTATGCTCGAATATACCCTTGGAGCATGCTCGGTCACTATCGAAACATTTTCTAGAAAATCAAAAATCGACCAAAAAATTCGGTTTTTATATTATAACCCACGAAAAAACCTCGTTTCGGCCACGAAATTAGTATTTATTAAATAGATATAAGATTTTATTAAAAGTGCCTCTAATATTTTTCCAAGTGACAACTATTATGAACAATGATCATAATGTTAATATTCATATTGGGTTCTATTTGTAGTAGTTTTCTCCCTACTTAAGCTTTATTATGATCTTTCATTCATATAGTTTCCTGGCACCACGACAACATAAATACATGGCAAAATCTTTTGCATATTGACATGTTGTTCGAGAAATTATTTACCTTGTTGAATCATCATGTAACCGAAATTACGTTTAGGACTAAAGCAGAATATCCCACATGTTACTTAAGAAGCATACTCTCGTGTATAACCAAAAAATACTCTTGTTCAAGTCAAAATTTATAATTGTAAAAACCGCCTTACAATAAGCCTTGATAATACTTTCCTAGATTAGTTGTACACCTTAATACATATTTTGGTTTTTTTTAAGTATTCTTCAATTTGTTTATTAACCTTTAATTTGGCATTTTTCAAAATGTAAACATTTTGCCGAGGTATGAAGATATTTCAATTAATTCGACATCATAGTGGTCTAAAAAATCGATCTATGAATACCATTATATTTTTTTGCATAAACTATTTCCTATTTTCCTCCATTTCTCTTATGTTCTATCCATTTAGTTGGAGAACGTAGTAAAAATTAGATGAACGAGTATGTGGTGTATATGTTAACATCTTACACCATATTTAAGGAAGCATTTACAAATTACAACTAACCAAGGAAGTACTAGTCAAGTGGCAGATTCTGGTTTTTATGGATCATTGTAGTGTCTTTGTGGCTTCAATTAATTCAGAATAAATAGAGTACGTAAGCTTTTGCAGTTAAGATAAAAAGTAGGAAAAATAGGATCATTGGTTGCATTTTACTCTTATGTTTCCCTTTTTTGGGGGCGTATTTGTGATAGTTTGTATATTTGTTAAAGATCACAGAACTTACCAATATGGATGGTTAGCATTAAAATTAGATAACATTAGAGAAAAGTTTGCCTTTTAGAGTTTTAATATATATCCAATGATCCCTATTTCCCATGTCAAAATATAGCTATTAACTAAACAAGTTATTAAAACTGAAGACTATGATCTTGTATTTTTGTGGCATTTACAAAAGTTTTCTCCTATAGTTTGGGCGACATGTCCTCCCTTCCAAATTTAAGGTAAATTTTACAAACAAAAAACTTTGTGCTTTTCTTATGTAAAATTCTTTTGAATCCCTCTCTATAAATTTCATTGACATGTAATATGTTTGTAAATAATCAAGTAATAATAACTTTATCAATATATATATATGTATATATGGAGTTTCAACCTGATTCATGATTTCATATGATATCATATCGATAGATCAAAAAAATAAAAGAAGAGAAAAATGTTGCACAGGGCAGCTACAAGTGCATATTCATGGTGGTGGGCAAGCCACGTCCGGACAAAACAGTCAAAATGGCTGGAACAAAATCTTCAAGGTAACCTTCTTTCATTTGTATTACGTATATAGATTTTTGTTTGTGAGCAAGAATTTCATTGTGATGTTACATTCATAATTCATGCATCGTAGAAAAGTTACACCGCTTTTTGGTTTACGTTTTATGCATTAAAAAGTTAATTATATGCGCAGAAAAAACTATAGATAATCTAGGGAACATGATTCTACATTTTTTTGAGAAAGTTTTATACCTTATGGAATATATGTTCGGATGTTCCTCTTACAAGGAATGGGTATTGAGAATATAAACGAACGGTTAATTTTTTTTAACTCAGATAACTAAGTTAAAAAAGGACCATTTCAAACGTTAAAATTAGAATGAGTTTCTTTTTCTTTGTTCATTAGCATAGTAGAAGTCATAAGAGCAAATATTAGTGTATAACATTGGTATTTACTTTTCTTTTCTGTATGTAGATATGGAAGAAAAGGTCCAATACATGATGAAGATAATAGAGCAAGACGGAGACTCGTTCGCAATGAGGGCAGAAATGTACTACAGGAAGAGGCCAGAGCTCATTCTTACTGTAGAAGACTCATACAGGGCTTATCGAGCTTTAGCAGAGAGGTATGATCACCTGTCAAAGGACCTACAGTCTGCTAATAGAACCATTGCCACTGTTTTTCCAGAACAAGTGCAGCTAGCAATGGAAACTGATGATGAGGATAGTATGATGGGGTCCTCCGCTCCCTCTCCAGATCGGACATCAACCAAAAGCACGTCGCCTGCGCCCCAAAACTACCCAAAGGCTCCGAAGCTCCCAAAGCCGAGTCTCAAAGGCCAGACCATATTGGCCTCAAAGAGAGACCAGCTAAGGAGAAATCTTACGGTTGCTCCTATAGCTTCACGTTCAGGACTGAGTAAGGAAGAAGCAGCCATAGAAGTCGACATCATCCAGAAAGACATTCTAAGCATGCAAACAGAGAAGGAGTACATGCAGAGTGCATATGAGAATGCCTTGGCTAAGTTCATAGAGCTTGAAAGTAGGATCACGGAGTCAGAGGGTAGAGCTTGTGCTTTGCAGGATGAGTTTGACATTGGTACAAGCATAGAAGATCGGGATGCGCGAAGTTTGATGGCTAGTTCAGCGCTAAAGTCATGTGCTGAGGCCTTAGCCAAGTTACAAGAACAACAAGGAAGGTCTATGCAAGAGGTGAAGGAAGAATATGAAAGAATGAAGGAAGCCCATAAGCGGCTTAATGCTCTTAAGAAGCATCGTGGACATCAGGAGTCTGAGGAAGGTAAGAATCCGGAATCAAAAGCCTTTGAAGAAACAGATGTTAATATTGAACTAGAGGAAGCAGAAAATGCTGATGCCTTGAGGAAGAAAATAAGAGAAGAGTTGAAATTGACCTCCGACTCTTCTCTCACCGAGCCAGAGATATCTGAGAAGATTGATGATCTAGTAGAGAAGATGGTTAAATTGGAAACAACGATCTGTTCGCAAGATGCTTTAGTGAAGCGGTTAAGGCACGAAATAGATGAACTTTTGGGGCATACCAAGATCTTGGAAGAACAAAAAGTGGAAGATTCTGCCGTGAGCGACAAATTGAGAGAATTGCAAGTGGAGCTTGTAAGAGTTAATGGCCTTAATAAAGCAGTTGTAGAAAATAAGAAAAAGATTTATGTACAAATTACCGAGGCTAGTTGCAACCTGGATCATCTTACAGGCAAATTGCATGATGAACGAGAAGTCGAGGAACAAAAGGAAGAGACGCAAGATGACATGGAGAAGGAGAAGTTTGCCATGGAGTTAAAGTCACAAGAAGAGATCAAAGAAGGGGAGGAGGAAGAAGAAGAAGAAGAAGATGATGATGAAGAAGAAGAAGAGGAAGAGAAGCAAGACACGCTTGGAAGAGCAGAAAGCGCCACTGACATTGACATGCAACTAGAAGAAAAAGATGGGCTTAATTGGCGCCAGCTCTACATGAATAATTTGGAGGATAGAGAAAAGATTTTGGTGGAGGAATACTCTGTTATCCTTCAGGACTATAAGGGTATGAAGATGAAGCTTAGTGAAATCGAGAAACAACACAGAGATGACACTTTTGATTTGAAATCTCAAGTGAAGGATTCGAGAGATGCTATCGTAGCTAAAGATGAGGAAATCAAATTGTTGCGCAAGAGATTAGGGCTACCTGGCGAACAAGCTGACAGCACAGACATGGGTGCTCTGAATTCCGATAATGATTTAGAGAGGCAGCCACTTTTCCATCATTTGTATGACCGAGATGCTATTATCCAACAAGCAGCTGATGAGCATGAGCAAAGAGCACTTCTCATGCAGGCGGGTGGTGAGAAAAAGGTAAAAATAAATCTAGTTGCTAAGATTATGCCAGATTCAAGGACAGAAGGTAGGTTTAGGGCAGAGCTAGATAGCTTGCTCGAGGCAAACCTTGATTTTTGGTTGAGGTTTAGCACTGCATTTCACCAGATTCAAAAGTTTCAAACCTCAATCAGAGATTTGCAAGCAGACCTTGTACAGCTTAAAGGGTCACAGAAGAAGGGTGGGGATGACATGCCTCAAAACTCTGGGAAATCAGATGCTCGGCCTCTATACATGCATCTTAGAGAAATACAGACTGAACTTACCTTATGGTTAGAAAGCAGTACAGTATTCCAGGAGGAATTAAAAAGCAGAAACTCCTCATTGAACAACATTCAAGATCAAATTGTAAAAGTATCAGATGACAGTGGCAAGCCAAATGAGTTGAGTGATTACCAAGCGGCAAAATTCCAAGGAGAAGTTCTAAATATGAAGCAGGAGAACAGCAAAGTTGCAGAGGAACTACAAGCTGGTATCCACCGTGTGAAGTCGCTCAAGGTTGATGTTGAGAAAGTACTGGCAAAGTTGGACAAAGAGTATAAATTCTCTGAAACAAAGAGCCGCAACACCACCATAAAGAACCCATTAAACAAGCCGAGAATCCCATTGCACTCGTTTTTGTTTGGAGTAAAGCTAAAAAGGCACAGGAAACTAGGATCCCAATCATTATTTTCTTGTGTCAACAGTGCACTTCCTAAAGAGCAAAAAAGGTTACCTGAATTGCCAGAATAGCTTACTGCATGCATGTAACAGCAGCTGAACTTTCTAGATTATGCTTAGTCCTTATGCTTACCACTATGTTTAGAAAATCTTCCTTTTTACTGTAGTTGAGCTCTGAATATTTATGGTAGTATTGGCTTGGAGAACCAATGATGTCAGATGAAATAGAAAAAAGACTTCAGCTCTGCTGTGTCTCCTTCTTTGATTCATATAGCGTTGTTGGACACAGGTGAAAATGGGAATAACAAAAAACAGATACGTTAAACAAGTGAGAACATCGAAGTTCAGCACAATCTTTCTACGCAAAATTCCATGGGGCACCATTCAGAACCCTATTCTTATCCTTCAGTTGATTGAACTGGACCGTAAAAAGGTTTACGCCTAAAGGGCGAAAAAGTACCTGGTTGAGAAGATTCCACGCCTCAACCATAGTAGATTTCATAGCCTCGAAATTGAAAGATCGTGAGGAATGTATCTTGCCCACAACTGATAAAGAGATTTGCTCCCTGTCATCACCATCAGGAACAACACCCAAATCAGCAATATCATTCTCCTCATCAGCCATGCGTACATTAGCACAACTAGAAACAATGTCGTCCGCCATAATGACGTAGAAAAACCCTATTAAGGGAGGGAAACTTGAAGAAATTAAGAGAGAAAACTCTTACTGGTTCCTAGGATTTTTTATCGCCTAGGGCAGAAGAGAGAAACCGTCAGGACTAATATGATGGCTTTAATTGGTCATGTTATAATTGTATTAATGAAAGTGACTATTTTAAGTCAACTTGTGACTAAGTGAAATCGTCAAACATTTAGATGTTACAATTAATAACACTATTAATAATATTATTGATAATAGTAACAATAATAATAGTCATAACATCAACATTTAAAATTATTTTACGGACTTTTAGAACTTTTTGTAATTTGTTTGAACTTCTTTGAACTATTTGTATATTTATGAACTTTTCTGAAAATAAAATAAAAAACAGTATAGTGATCACGCCCTAGGTTCAGTTTTATTTTTTAATTTATATAACACAAAACTCGAAATATGTTGATTTACATCCTCACTCTCTATGTTCAGTTTTATTTTAATTTTTATAATACCAAACGTAAAATAGGTTGAATTACATACTCACGCCCTATGTTAAGTTTTATTTTTCAATTATACGAAAGGACATACTCATATACCATAAATTATTTTAATTGTTAGTATACCATTTTACTACTATTATTATTAATAATAATATTATAAAATTATTTTTAACGTCATTGTGATTACTATTGTTATTGTTATTGTTATTTAACTATATTATTTAAAACAGCACTACAACTTGTACCACTTGTACAGTTCCACTACAGTTTTTGAAGGGGGACAGCATGATATAGTACAGAAGTTAGTCAGAGTATCTGTCAGGATACAGTTAGTTAATCAGTTAGAGAATAACTGACAGTTTGTTAGAATGTAAAGCAGTGCCTATAAATACATTCTGAATACGTCTTCTCCTTTGATATCCTAACTAAACGGCCCTTTAGAAACCCTAAACTTCCCTCCCATATCCCAATCAAAAAGTGCAAAAAATGGTGAAAAAAACCCTGAATGAAAAGAGGTCCAAAAGAGGCAAAAAAATGGCGGATGAGGCCGTACATGTTTCCCGAAAGCAAACCAAACCCAAGAAAAGTAAAAAAAATGGCGGATGAAGCCGTACATGTTCCCCGAAAGCAAACCAAACCCAAGAAAAGTAAAAACATGGCGGATGAGGCCGTACATGTCCCCCCTAAGCAACGTAACGCAGGCCCAGAAAAAGGAAAGAAAAACTCCGACACCCTCCTCCTAGCCAAAACCGACCTTCTTGGAAGCGCAAGGCAGGCCGCAAGGGCAAGGGAAAGGCGGGTGTCGCCATTGTCGCCATCGGATCTTGCTCGGCCGGATGATATGATTGCTAGGGCGGAGGAGTGGGGGTTTGTTGCCCACAGGGTGTTTCCGCCGCACCACTTTGTGGCCGGTTTGCACAGGGCCGAGTACGTTTAATGAGAAGTTGCTGGGCGACCAACTCGCCAAGCGGGTCCGTCAAGCCCTGCCTAAGCTTGGAGGTAAGGACACATGCCCCCATGAATGGTCCAAGCACGGCCGGGCGGCGTTCGGGGAAGGAATTTCGACCCTTTTTTGACTTTCTTGTGAAAGCCTTTCACAAATTGAGGTGCAGGCGTCTCGCCCAGGCTATTCGTAAGTTTCTAATTAATCAGTTTTTATAGTGATATATATTTGTTTCTTGATATGTTTGATTAGTGTGACCAGTTGATTTGTGCTCAATGCATGTTAACTCTGTTAGTTGTCTTGCTCTCGTATGTCCGCTGTTGTCAATTGAACATTAGACACGTACACAGGTCAACTAAATTGAAGCATCTTCGTTTGAAAGATGATAGTGTTACTAAGAATATTTCTACTATTAGTAGTCATCTTACTGATACTTTATGTCTAGTTCAGAGTACAATGAACAGCCTCATCAATCAGGCTGCTAATAATAATAAAAGCTTGCAAGGCTTCGCCATGAAACAGGTCAACCTGTCATCATCTGAGAGTTTAGGCGGCCTAAGGCTATGTACTCCTGATATTCTTGGTTGCAGCTTAAAACCTTGATACATTACTTTCTTTCCCACTCTGATAAATAAGCTTATGTTTTGACTTCTATAGCAAAACATACATAATAGACCAACTTGACGATCATCAATCATTACATAAGATGTGCAACCTAGATACTATCCAATAACAGTAAAGCGAGAAAGATGAGAATTTAACTAAAACATGCAATTAGAAGCTTCAAAGTAAAATTTAACTAAAACATTGACACCTAAAAAGTTACTCAAAGAGTGCTTATAGATAAACTAACAGAAAGCAACATAGTTACACAAATAACAAACAAGCCTAAGTGCATAACTGACATAGTTTAGGTTACCAATTTTCGTCCTCGTGGGAGTCAATATCATCTATTTCATCAACAACAGTTTTGTAGAGATAATGAGCTTCTCGTTTACGCATCTTCTTTTCGTCCAACAGAGAACGAATTTCGGCTCCATCATGTCCAAGATATTTTTGAGCATGAAGTGAACGGAGGCGGCCATCTTTCCCAAATGCAACAACCTTGCTACCATAACAACACATCTCGCCCACCATGTCCACACGGTCTGCAGCTGAAATTGGCAGCATCAGCCATGGCATCTTGTCGACACATGGCTCAACATTATCTGAACCACCTATAGAAATAAACACCACTTCAACATCCTTCTTGATAGCAGGGTACGTTTGGAGCAGGAGGTCGAACATCTTCTTATTTAATCTGGGACAAAAGTCAATGTAAACAAGCACATTTCTATTGCGAAGATCACCTACGGTGACAGGATAAGAATTGTTGTCGCCTGATTGAGCAAGACTGGTGAGGAGTTGAGCAGCACCCCCGAGAAGTGTCTCTAGTGTAAGTGATTTCATGCGCTCAAGGATGCTCTCCCCAGTGAAGGGATATGCGTTCCGATCATTGAGTAAAATTGATTTCCTCCTTAGATCCCAAGAATTGCCATCAGGCCTCGCAATGATCAACCTATCTTCTAAAACATTGTGGTCAATGATTCGCCTCAACCTGCGACTAACCTCGTCATTGTAGGGCAACACCCACCAAGATGAAGCTGCTGGATAATAAGCAGAGACATGGTCCTCCAAGTGCTCCAAGAACGAGGACGGGTCGTCATTCAAGGGTACGCAAACCACCACTATCTCAAACTCTTGATTATTGGCCAAACATTCCCTCTGAACAGAATCCAAATACTGCAATAAACACCCATCAAGGCAAATGTACACTCCCACACAATTCTTTTTGCTCAGTTCTGAAACAGATATCTCATCATCATCATCATCATCATCATCATCATCATCTTCACATATCAATCTCCGGAGTTTATGAGTGGGTTCGCAGCTAAGAAGCTCCGCAAGGGACACAAATCTGTTGCGGCTGCTGCGAATGAACTTGTCAGATTTGTGGTAAAAGGAATCCACTCTCGTATGCAACTCCGTTTCTTGTTCGACAAGGGAATCAAAGGCGTCAGCAGTGAAGGGGCATGAGGCACCATAGACCAGGAAGGACTCATTATCGAGGTCTTGAATGGCAGCCTTGTACTTGGGATCAACAATCAGAGTGGCCATGCGCTCATGTCGCTTAGTCAAGCCCAGATGCCTGCACACATAGTCACGGCCCTCCGAGTCTCCGAAAGGGATTGTAAGGCCGGGGAACTCCGAGAAGAAGTGGTTGAACACAGCTTCACTATGAACCCAGTCCTTACTCATCTTGGCAACCACGACCATCTCAAAATCACCGTTAGACCGGGACATAAATCCAGGGTATGCTAAAATCATGGCCCGAAAAAAACCGGCTTCAGCGTCATCTCTTGTTATAGGCAAGAAGAAACAAGAGATGACAAGTAACTTTCCATGAAGCGTATCAAGGGGAACTTGATCACCGTTGTTGCGGACCAGGTAATCTCTCTTACCATTGTTAGACAACAAGCGGTTAACCTGTTCGTAAGCATTGTCATATTCAATCTTAAGCGGGCTATCACTCAACAATTCTTCAGAATAGGCCGGCACCTCCGCACCCTTGACAGCTACATCTTTTTCACTTTGTGCTGTATAAAATAGACAACAATGCGTATTCGCAGGAAAGAAATTTGTGGGAACCTTGTTACTTTTATTCCTCTTTCTCTTTTTCTTCACAGCCTCACCTTCATGTTTCTTCACTTCATGTTTCTTCCTCTTTATACCATGCTTTTGATCACAAGGGAGTAAGGTTCCTTTCACAGAAGAGTTGTTCCTTTTCGACTTTTTCTCCCTCTTCTCACTCTGTTGCTTCTGATTATCAAGAGTCGAACATGGATACAGGACTTGCATGTTTGCGGAGCTTGAAACCAGTTCAATTGTGTCTGCCATCCTTACTCTAGAATTCGATAAATTAAACAAACCTGTAAAGTGGACATTGCTAAGTTACTCTCTAGTGAATCAAATCAAATTCAAACCAACTATCTGCAAACCCAACAAGATAGCAAAACTAAAGCTGATAGGTATAAGATAAAGCTATGATTCATGGAAATAACAATGGTTCAGAAACCAAGTAAACAAAAACAGCATGAAAACAAAACAGCATAATTTAAGAGCCAAATAAACAAAACAGCATAATTTAAGAGCCAAACAAACCAAAACAGCATAATTTAAGAGCCAAATAAACAAAAAACACATGAAAAAGAAGTATAATTTATGAGCCAAATAAACAAAACAGCACAAAAACAAGTATAATAATATATGAGCCTTATAAAGCATAAAAACAGGTACTGTTTACGAACCCAACAAACCAACCAAAAGAAATTTAGCAAGGCTGTCCTCAACTTTTCGCACACAAATTTAGGTCAGTTCAACAATAATATAATATACTCACACTCACCCTAGCTCTGTACTCACATATAAACTTAACTATAATATAATATATTGTTTCGTGTTCTATACTTGTGGTCAGCTCAGTTGGTTACTTGTTTACACATTCCAACACTTGAGGGTGCGCCGTCGCAGGTTCGAGACCAAGTTGTGGCGTTATTTGTAATTTTATTTTTCTTTATTTTGTGTTGTTTTGTTTTATTTTTTAATCCCATGCAAAGCATGAAATGATTTTTAAAATTTTTACTCACTATAACCTTTTATAATTAAGTTGATTTTTTTGCATTAAACTTGTTGTTCTAATATTGTTAATTTTGGGAGAAATTAGTCAAATTATTTGACTATTTTAATATAATATATTTGTATAATTTAGTAGCTTTACAAAAGGCTTACTTCCATTAATCATCTTTTTGTAATACAACAAACTTCTATGAAAAAAAAAAGATAATATCTGAACCAATAATACGAAGATAGAAAAATATTAAAACAAAATGTATTGATATGGAGCACGCCTATAAAAGTTATGATCATATAGCTTAGATTATTATTATTTTGAACATATAATATAATATTAATATATTTTTATGAATTAAATAAAGTTTAATGATAATCAACATATAAGAGTAGGGTATATTGGAAGAAGAAAAAAAAATGAAGTAAATAGATGTTAAAAGGCATTCATAATATCAATAATCATGTTTGTCATACGACTACAGTTATGTATTTACGCTAGGTTTCTATTCTCTAGCTTGTATATATAGTCATCGTTTGATCAATAATATTTGAGCCTCCCTAGTGTTTCCACATGGTATCAGAGCATTAGATCCTCTCTTCCCCTTTTCTTTTCAAAATTATAAATTTTCTCATATCCTTCTAACCACCAATCTTCCGCTGCCAATACTTACCATGGTTCCCTCCCCGGTTCCTCTGTTGGTCCCTTTCCTTCTCTTTTGTTCCCCAAATTCTCAAAGATCTTTTGTGGTGTTAGCCGTGAGTTATGAACCTGCTAGGTTATCCACTTATCCCCTCCTTTCTAATCTTATCAAGTACACAAGAATCTTCTCCAACAACTACATCGCATCTTCTATGCTAAACTTCTCTTAGAGATTTCCTATTTGAATTCCTTACTCATCTCAAACCCCCTTTACTCTCCATAATTTTTTTTATCTTCATCTTTCTATCACTCTTTTTCAAATCTTTTCATCTACAGAACTTTCTCCCCCAAACCTACATGATGAGCCTATAAGCATGCCTTGTCCCTTTTCCTATATTCCCAAGGCTACCACTGGGCTTATTTCATCTTTTACAGCAACATCATCGCCGACTTCAAATCTGCAAATTTTCTTTTCTCACTACCTGTTCCCAAGTTAGATCTACCAACTCATATATCGTTTTCTTCTTATATCTATACTACAACCTTTCACACACAAAAAAAAATTTAACAAAAAAAAAATAGATCTACCAACCCAAGAGGGAAGGGTAGAAGTAGAAGGGTAGAAAGTAGAAACAGATCCAATATAAATCTGTACTTCCGACGTCATTTGCTTTACACACAACAGTCTCCTAATAAATTTAGACTAAAGACAACATAAACATAGATAAGGATGAAGAGAATATTTACATAATTTTGCCAGAAACATTGGCACTATAAATCCATCTTATCAGACTTTTCAGCTTCATCAACGACTGAGCTTGTCAAAACTTCTTGCTTTCCATGCACACTTGGGATACAACTTCTTTGAGTAGCAGGCAAATTGTCAGTAATATCCACTGGAACAGGATTGCCGCTCATCTGCTTCATAGCTCCATCTGTACGTTCGTTGTCCAAGACATACTTGCTAATGAGTTGTTGAGAACTGCTAAGAGAAACTGTTTGTTTATTCAGACCAGGAGTACTACAAGATGTTGACTGCCCTTTCTCAAGTGGTGCTTTCGCCAAACATCTGGGAAGAGAAGCATTCTTCTCGTGGACCCCCACTATTTGTTTTGTCTCAGAGCCTGGAGCATTAACCTCCCTAGAACCTTTTTCTTCCCGCTTTTGAAACTCGTTGGCTGGAATAGAAGAGGATGCATTACTTCGTTCCGATAGTACAGTAGGCATAGTTCTAGCCTTCGTGAGCTGTGAGACTGCAATCGTTGGAACCGAGGGCTTGGTGGTGTTGTCCTTGGCTTGTTGACCTGCATTGGGAAAAGAAGATGCAGTACCCGCAGCCATTGAAACCGTTGTACCTGTTAGACCAGTGCGAATAAAATGAACATTTGGAGGTAAAGAACTTGTATTCTTTGACTGTACAGCTTTGCGCAAGGCGTCAGCGTCTGAAGCGCTGGCAATGCGAGCCCCAGCAGCTACTGCAGCACGTTGAATAGGATCTGCACCGACACTGGGGGGCTTTGGAGGCGCCTTCTTTAAGGGAGGACGGGACTTTGGCAAGGGACCCACTGTAGCCGGTTTCGAAGGTGTGTTGGTGACTTGAGGAGGCCTTTGGGAAGGGACAGGAATGTTGGTAACTGGTGATTCTCCATTTGAAGCAGGATTACTGGTGCCAGGAGCTCCATTACCAGCTACAAAGGGACATAGGGACTCAGCAGAGACAGAAAAATAAAAAAACAGCAGTGCTTCACTAAACAACACACAAAAAAAGGAACAATTAAAATACCCCGGGGATTGAAGTTAAAAAAAATCTTATTTTTGGGACTCATTAATAATCCTGAGGTTAGAAAAACTGACCCAAGAGTCCCTCCAAAATTACTCAAAATATTTTTATTAGAAGTGATTAAAAAGCATCAGAGAACAAAAAGTCCTCCTAGCTGTACAATCACAAGTGGGCCCAATTTTGATGTAAAGCAATCAAAATTTAAAACACCTCTAAAACTCTAACAACCACCCACATTGATAATTCAAGTGAACAAGTAATCAATAATTGATGTTAGTGTTAGTTATATATTCAGTCAATGTAACCATTGCTTGTATTTACTTCATATTTTCCTATCTAGAGACTTGTTGTTTATTTTTCGAGAAATGACCTACAGAAGAAAGGAAAAATATATTTGGTTTTACAGAGCAAAAAGTGTTTAAATACACACAATTGCAACTACAACGAGATAAGTGAGGGGGGCTAACATCAGTTAACTAATATTTTCGTTCTATAGATGTGTGGCCACAGAAGAAGAAGGAAACAAATACAGAACACCATCCTGGGGGAAAAACTCAAAACATCAGAAAAGTGTGACTTCTAAACACTCGAGTTAGGAAAGATGCAGAGGCGGTAAAATTGGCATTACCCGCTGTTAAATTATCCTTAAGAGCCATGTCAATTGCTCGGCGAGTAGCCAGCTGTGCTTCAGAAAGCAGCGGACCACTTGAGCTGGCCCCTCCTGCATTCAGGCCTCCCTGCTTTCTTTTCATATTCGCCCACCTCTGCAAACGTAAAATTGTCAGCAAACACTACAAGGATATATCCTATCAGTATTTACTTCTAAGGGAAGGGGTCGTTGAATAAACAGATTGATATATTGTCACTGCGAAAAAAGCGATATTGCGGACTTCTGTTCAAAGTTATTGCGGACTTCCGTTGCCGGGATTTGAACCCGGGAGACCTGAGAAAAACCCATCTTAACCGGACTAGATGACAACGGATCGCAAAGAAGTTCTTGATCTCAAGCTAGAGCACCACTTACTAACCATAAAAATGGCATACCATATGATAATGCTCATGTCGAGTGAACAACAACATTAACAAATTCTCAGCTGTAGAGAGTGAGAGACCCCAATTCACGTTTCTCATCGTTGCCGACTATAAGTAATACGTACTTCTCCTTCCTAACTTGATATTTGCTCAACTTGAACAAATTTACTTCTCTCGCGGTTGCACTTTCCTTTCTTGCTCTCCATTATCAGCTACCCCTTTCTCATCGCTTTCTTCTTTTGGGGGAATGGTGAGGGGGGTCTACTCCAATTCAATATGAAGTACAGTAGTAAACTACTTTATAGTAATTGACAAAAAAAAAACATGCAAGTTAGAGCTGAGTTTATTTTTTTTAGGCTTAGTTTGGTTCAAGGGAAACAGTTCAGGAAAAATGTATTTGGTTACACTGTGTGAAAAGTAAGTTCCTAAAGAAATTGTTTTCCCTAAAACCAAACTGAGCCATAATAATGAGCAGATAACAAAAGTTGTCTATGTTTTTAGAACAATGCAGTATTAAATCAAGTGGCGATCCTACGAAACACCTACTGAGGAAAAAATTTGCTTTTTGTGGAGGCGTGAAAGCTTTCACTCAGCCATCCAGCTGTACCCTTGATCCTCCCCACTAATAAACATAGTGTGCAAAACAATGGAACAAAAAAAAAAAAAAAAAAAGTTACCATTCAACGACAATTACTATACCTCATTCTCAACTTGAGCCTCATTAATACGTTCTTGGATTTAATGTTTTCTAGCATACGCTCTTGGATTAACTCAAAATATGCATCACATAAAACCTATAATTAGCTTTGGGAAATATCCAAACAAACCTCAGCAATCTTTTGTTAATATTACACAAGTCTTAGCAATGAATGTTCAGCAAGGGGAGTTGAGAAAAAGAAGCTAAGCATACCATCACTCTTGAAACTTACAGGGTATTACAGGGAAATATCCAAGCATACCATCAA
The DNA here is from genome assembly GCA_901111285.1 of Corrigiola litoralis. Taxonomy (NCBI): domain Eukaryota; kingdom Viridiplantae; phylum Streptophyta; class Magnoliopsida; order Caryophyllales; family Caryophyllaceae; genus Corrigiola; species Corrigiola litoralis. The sequence continues at coordinate 2,653 of CAAKMY010044444.1, read as the reverse complement.
TCTCTGATAAGGAAGCGGAACTTAGAAAACCTATATTTCGTTTTCAATCTAAATAAAAGCCAAAAAAACTGATTGGACAGAATTATTTCTTCAGAAAGTTCCAAGAACAAAATGCAAAGAGCCCTTTTAAAAGCTTAAAGATGAATGCATGCAGTATAAACTGCATAAGCTATATGAAAGACATCAGGATCATTTGATTAACTCACTGGAACAGATATCTACGAAATCTATATGAAAGGCACATCACAATCATTCGATTAACTCGTTACAACGGAATTGAAGGTGACATCATATGCACCAGTACATTGGCATGTCAACTTTTCAACTAATTCCTCTTGGTATTGTGCCAGTGAAGTTGCAATTAAAAAAATCCAATCCACAAGGAGAAAAGCAAAACCAAATAAACAGATGTACAAAACCTACAACAAAACAAAAAAGGTGATACGATTAACAACTTACATTTTGTATGAGTGTTTTTATTATTCTAAGATCTAAGCATATTAACCTGTTACTATCACTGAATGCATAAACCACTACTAATGCATTAAAGGAAATACCCAAAGGAAGAAAGTAATGAGTAAAACCTGAGCTAGCTGGTTAGGTGTTCTTCCCCACTTGTCCTCTTTTAAGATAGTAGACCAGTTGCCCTCACCCCATTTCCGAACGGCCTCAATCAATCTTAAATCCTCATCCCCTGACCATGATTTTCTTTTCTTCCGTGAGTTGTTCAGTGCATCCATTGCTTCACTTTGACCTGTTACTGAATGTGGCCCGTTCGAACTGTGCAACACAGATGCTGCATGCGAGTTTTCTGAAGTGAACTTTGATGAATGACCATTAGGAATGTCAAGCTCGACAGCTGAGTTGTTTGCGATACCCGGCTCATTGGAGGATCCAGAAGCAAGCACCTAACCAAGCAATTTTATTTTATAAGTACCAAATGGAAAAGAATAGATGCATCTAACTAGAGTCAACTTAAATTTACCTAAAAATAAAAGTCCGAAATGTGCAATGCACAAATATTACAGAGATAACCAATCAAGGCCAAAGGTAGCTATTGCCTCTAAATCCACAAGGACCAACCTCTAGAAGTATAAACTAAACAAAAGCCACACGACATCCAGAAATCACTCTGTTGGTTAAAATTACATACAAAAGGAGCAAAAGTAAAACTCTACACTGCTAATCTAAAAGTGTACAAGTGAGGAAGACATATTTAGATCTTCAATCATACGACTAAGCCACATGTCAGATAAAGCTTCAACAGAAATACTGCCTGACATCACATTTTAAATTCCGACAAGAATTCCCCCATTGACGCACACCACCTCAAGAGTGCATACGATGTCCAAACCCACTTACAGCCAATAAGTTCTACAACCCATCACCGAGTCCTCTTCATCTTAAGACTTTCTCCACCGAAGAACATACTATCATGATCATTACCTCTAGCCCCCTTATATGCAAATATAAAATTTCATTTCAAAAGATGACAAAGACATAGAGGACAGTAGGTATGCAGCTAATACCTATTTTCTGTTAATGTAAAAAGCTAAACTATAAAGATAACATCTGAGATGCAAATAATTTTCCACAATAGTAGAGGCTCATTGGTCAATCCCAGACATATTGCTAACTCAGAAAAAGGTAGGACGTGAAAAGAAAAGAAGAATCTGCTATCCTCTGCTTTGCTTGACTAGAAGACTCACAAATTTGGACAACTATTAGGTAATTCAGATTTCATAAAACCGGATGGAAAGAGCTAGACAACTCTATAAAATGCTTAAAATTCTGCAGACTGTTGAAGATCCCTTTATATTTAATCGAACAGAACCGATCTTTGTGTAATCCATTAAAACTTTGTTCCTAATATAACCTGTGACTAACCTTCACACAATTTGCAGCCTCCATTGCAGCTTCAGCGCTCACAGGAGGGAGCACTTCCACTTCATATTCCAAGTCACTCTCATCATCCTACATTCAGTTCGAATCAACATTAGGATAAAAATGGATAAGGACATACTACGTATAAAAATACAATTTCAATATGTAAGCAGGAGCATTTCATCCTCTTTAAAAAGGTTTACAGCCTTGGAGGTGATCAGGGAGTTCCTTCATACGCTAGCTTAGTTATACCTACTACTAGTCTACTACTTAGCATATACATGCAATATGGCACAAGATTCTACAAACAATCCATCTTTTTACCAAGCCATTAGAGTCTTATTTCTACTATTGCATGCACACAAAGATCAACTAAATGGCCTATACAATAGAAAAACAATTGAAGAAACCCAGCTCAAGAACGTATAGGACAGAAGTCAGGATATCGTCAAAGACATCTGTGCTTTCCCGAATGACCCATCCTTCACTCAAAAATGGTACCTGAAAGCACTCTCGTTTCTCCACAAAGAAAAAATCTCACAGTTACATTTTTATTCCCAACCAAATAACCTGGTTGTAACAGGTCAGGTCTGTCTTATACAATGTCAACTGACATCAAAGTCTTAAATTTAATCACCCTACAATACTCTTATCTTTAATGCCGCACCTCGACAAGATGTTAAGTACAAAACATGATCTAAACACACAACAAATCTAACATTCTTCACAAAGTTAGCAAAAGACACAACTAAGGGCTCGTTTGGTATCA
>CAAKMY010044440.1:0-15226 GCA_901111285.1 Corrigiola litoralis | reverse complement strand
AGTTGTTTGTATAAATGTCATATCAAAAATGAAAACTGACCACTAAAAACAGCAAACCACTTTTTATGGTTTTCAAAAAAACTGAAAACTGAAAACCAACATTGATACCAAACGAGCCCTAAGTAACTAAGGATGGTCATTGGGCGTCGTTTTTACCTATAATGAGAATTCTTAAGTTTTGTCAACTACTAGAATGTTAGCAAAGAATCATACTCCGTAAAAACCAAGTTGGAGAATCGACGGCCAAAAGCAATGATTTAGATTTGAGATAGGCTCTTCATTAATTATACTAACAATGTACTTTGATTGGTACAAAAATTTATTAACTCTAATGTAAATCCTAAAAGTTTATAAACTCAATTGCATATTTACATACAAAAATCAACAATATATTCCATTTACTACTTTATTATAAGAATGTTGTTTTTTTTTTAGTACATTAGAGCAACTAATGTTAGAGGGGAGGAGATATGAGGTTCGAACCTGGGACATCCTCCAAGCAGGTTGAGTTCACAACCATTAGGACCTCGTCCTAAGAATACTTAAAGAGTAGTCAAGAGCGACATTTTATATAGTGATTAAGTTGAATGCATCTTATATATTATCGATTTGGTTTTTTTTTTTTTTCTAATATAACACATATTCGCATAATTTTCTGAGCCCAATGTATGATGAAAAATTGGAATCATTAAACACGAAATTGCTAAACATCCGAGTTATAGTTTTCCCTAACTTTCCCTTTTAATTCTCTCTCTTTTTTTTTTCCTGTCGAGGGGCTGGGGGGCATGGCTCAAAAATGTGGATCATTGGCTGGAAAATGAGAAAGCATTTTTACCGAGGCAGTGAATCCTAAAGTAGTCGTCGGTCGTCCTGGCTACTTTCATATTGTCATACCGTCATGAAGTCTACTGTTCCTTTCCTGACTATTTCGAATCCCACTGCTATAATGTAAGAGCTCCAGTCCTACACAAATGAGACAGATGAATTCATTTGGGGGGTAAGTGCCCTGTTGCTACGGCGGGGCCCCTTTGTTTCGTTGCTAGAAAACAAATGAATTCATTCTCTATCAATCTTCAGCCTTTGTTACTAGAGTTTTACTAGTCCAAATTCTTTTTGAGGCACATTATAAAGCTAATTTATTTATTTTGTAAATTAGAAAGGTAGTTTCATTCTCATCAAAAGCTACTACTGTATTTCGTATTCTACCAAGTACTCGTACTTCATACATTATTTCATTGCCAAATATAAATGAATTAGTTTTTGTAGAAGTAGGACGAATTATGTAAAATAGATAACTTGATTGAGTAAACAATAAAAGTGGATTTCATAATAAAGAGAGGAGGTCGTGGACCTCTCGCAATCCAAATTCATCAAAGCTCGAAAAACTATGAAATGAAAAAACCCAACAAGTGGAGTATGAAGGCGTTTCTCATATCAAGGGTGAGCTTGTTGTCCTAACTCTGCTCATGAAGTAACATATGAACAAGCAATAAGTTATTTAAAGCAAACATAATAACTTAATTAGCGATGTACTAAAATATTACTTGCTAGTTCACTACAAAAGGAGGCCCAAGGAGACAGTGCGAGGTGGCCAACCAAGGTCATGAGGCTCGTGCATGGTAGGGCATCGAGCTCGAACCACCACAGGCACATAGAAGAGTTTTAAGTTCTACGATATATTGCACCCAACAAATGGCGATTGTGAGGCAAGTGGAACCCTGAAAATTCACAATAATAGAGTTACCAATTTTGTAACTGGATAAGACAAAATAATTAAGAATGTTTTTTTAAGGATTTAAGGCCACTTACGGACCAAATATGCAACCACGTACCTAGAGCTAGCATGAACATCCACAAGCAGAAAGGGCATTCTTGAAAGCTTATAATTGAGCAAATGGTGCTCAAGGTTTGATTAGTATCACAATTATGGTCATTTTGAACCCTATGTTCGAACATGACAAACGTCTTATGGCTAAATAACTCATATATATGAAACTGAATCGGTTGTTATATGTATGAAGAAGTCCACACTACATGCCACACGCTCAACTTGTACCGAGTTTGCTAGTTAAGTGGTGACAAATTTTTAAATCCGTACATCGATATTTAATCATGTCATCTAGTGATTTAATATAAGTAACATGATCACATATGATCCCAACTCTTATATTTGTAAAAAGATATGGATGCTTTTTGATACGAATATTTCTCGCACAATACTATATTTTATGCGTTGAAGGAGCGCACATCACTATATTCGATATATGTATGGAACATGCTAATCACATGGAACAAGTTTTAAAGCTTGTTTAGCGAACGCTTGACGATTTCTCCGCTAAGGATGTTTTAAGCAGTGGTTCAAACAAATCAAACGCTCATCCATATAAAAGAAGGTTGATGGATCATAATAAAAAGAAGTGATTTCTATCTATCAAATATCAATATTCAAGCCTTTTTATTATGAATTCCATAAAAGGGTTGGAGAAGTTTTAGTATTATTGTTGCTCTGACTATTTCTCGATCGTATATGAGTTCTTTGTGTAAAAAAATAGAATAATTTAGGTATCTTTTTCTTTAGTGTGTTTCAATCAACATAAGGCATAAATAAAACCATTACTAAGTGACAGGACCTTAGAAACTAAAGTATACAAAGGGGAAAGATGGTAGAGAGTTGGAGACTAGAGATGCACATGCAATAAGTCAATAAGGCATGTCCTTTGTAGAGGAGGCCAAACCACGTGATGTCTTATAGGCAACTCCCACTCTCCATTTCTCCCCTTGCTCTTGTTTAATTTTCACAAAAATTCCATTTCCCCCTTCAATTAACCCTCCTATCCTTTAGAGTTTTGACCACTTACAAGACTCTTCATAGTGGCCCATATACGCCATTCCATCACTCTCTCTACACCTCTATCTTTTTTCTCTTCTCTCATCATTTTCACTTTAAACCACGGGAGAAGAGCATTCCACTGCCTAGTTGGTCTTATTCATTCATCCTTTCTCCCCTTTTCGAGTCCCATCACTCCCCCCCTTGCTCACTTTTTTTCGTTCTTTCTCCCCTTACCAAAAGTCCAAAACACAACCAATATAGAGACTACTATACTAGTACTCAAACATTAGCACAATATCAACACAACCTAAACAGGTAAGAGTGTGTAACCAGCACCATATTCATTATAATGGATACAGGAGCTGGAGCTGGATCATCGGAACCTGGAGGCGGGGGCGGCGGAGGAGGAGAAGGATCGTCATCGCAACCAGCCGCACACGGCAGCCAAGCGGGAGGATCATCATCATCAGGTGCTGGTGGCAGTGGCCCCAGTGGGGCCACTGCCACTCCAAGTGCTCCACTAAGCAGGTACGAGTCACAAAAAAGAAGAGACTGGAACACTTTCCTACAATACCTCAAGAACCACAAACCACCACTATCACTCCCCCGTTGCAGTGGAGCTCATGTCATAGAGTTCCTCAAGTACCTCGATCAGTTCGGCAAGACTAAAGTCCACATCACAGGCTGCCCCTACTTCGGCCACCCTAACCCCCCTGCCCCTTGCGCCTGCCCGCTCAAGCAGGCGTGGGGCAGCCTCGACGCCCTCATCGGACGCCTCCGCGCCGCCTACGAAGAGGACGGGGGTCGACCCGAGTCCAACCCCTTCGGTGCACGTGCTGTCAGGATTTACCTCCGTGAGGTTAGAGAGTCTCAAGCTAAGGCCCGCGGCATCCCCTACGAGAAGAAGAAGCGTAAGCGCTCTACCGCCTCAGCTTCCACCACTACCACCGCTGAAACCACCGCAGTGGAGGTGGTAGGAGTGAGTAGTAGTGGTGCAAGTGGGTCTGGTGAAGGTGGTAGTGTCGGTCCTCCTACAACAACTACCTAAGTTTTATAATGGTTTTTATATTTTGACGACTTATCTTGGCATATCAATTATTGTCCGCGCTGATGGGGGATTAATTGTGATTATTATGAGTAAGTATATAAGTATATAAATTAAATCAAAAATCATATCTAATGTGGTAGTCATGGTAGATGCAGTATAAATCAACGTATTTATTTGTTTATTTATTGATTGATAGAAAAGTCACTGATGATATGAACTATGTATGATTGCTGTTAGAATGAGTGCGAATTGTCTTCATTCATCTCGGAAGTAAACCAAACTAAACTAAACTACTCTGAGCTTGCTAGCTTCAGGTAACAAGTCATGTTCAACTTGCTTCTCTGGTAGGGTTTGATGTTTTTAACTCTTTTCTCAATCTTTTTTACTTCTCCAGGTGTTTCCCAGAACGTTTATTTTTTGCCAAAATTAACTTGTAACTTGTGGTAAAATAAGTTGTTTCGTGCCGTCAAGAAATTAAACCCATTACTAGTTATTTCCATTAGTTTTAATTTACCTTACTTATAGTAGTGTGCCATTAACGGCTATAATTGAGTCATTTTAGTTTGTTCCTTTTCCACTTAGTCTTTATCAATTTCCATTAATGTAGCTCAAATTTATGTACAATTCTTTCCCACTGCCTTTTCATACCTTTTATGTCATCAAGTGATACGTACTCCTGCTGTTTTTACTCGCTAGTTGCTATTTTATGAACTCAATGCCTATATATGTTTCAATAAATTCCAATGGTCTGCCTCATCATCAAGTATAGTTTTTTTTCTTTTGGTGCGAATCATCAAGTATAGTTAATATCCCCATCTTAGGTTATTCATGCGGCTACGACTACCTAAAAAGAGTGAATGTACACATGAAGAGTTTAATTAAGTGCCATTTGAAGCTTACCTCACATCTAAGCTAAATTGTTGCTGATCCCTCCATAATATACATTGATTAGTCATTGGATTTTGAAATGATATTCCATACTGCTTCATTGAGGAGGCCAGGAGGGAGGGGTTACATTCGAAAGTAGATGCTACGAACAAGCTACTCCGTAATTAAGTAAACAGTTGAGGCAAGAGGAAGTTGATGAAACAGTTATAGAAAATCTATGACACTGTATGTAAGTAGCATATATCCATGTTGTTGCTTTTGAAGATGTGCGTGTTCCCCCTTTGAGCTTCTTAATTAAACTTTCCTGATGAGTGATGACTAAAACTGCTGATCAAATGGTCCCCGGGCTGGTTGAGAGAGGGACAAAAAGATCCATTGGAATTAAGTCTCATGCCAATTTCTTCTACACGTGTGTCGTCTCATGCTTCTCTGATCTGTGTTTCCTTTCTTTTACGGAGTACTAATTACTGCAATATACAACAACACTTTCAGGTGCCCCTTTTTCCTCGCTAAATCGATATCCATTGGTCATTGCCACACTAGTCTATCTTTGTTTGTATGTGCTGTGCTGCTTTCTTTTTTCAATTTCAAAGAGTGATAGGACTAGCGGTGATCAGTGATCACTGATCAATGTACAACATTAGTACATATAGATCTGTCTCATGTATATCAGCATAAACTTGTTACATATCAGGAGTAGCTGTTTGCGCCTTTGCGGTATTGTTTAGCATAGGCAAGAAGTAGTAGAAAAATGGTTGCGAGGAAAGAAAATTATAACAAAATCAATGGAATTGCTACTCCTATTTCTAAATCTTGGATCTATTCCTGATATTGTCGCAAAATATTCTAGAATTTTTTTTATTTATTTTATGTTTTTGGTCAGAAGAGTATTTGCTTTCTGCTCTTTTGGCCCATTTGCAAGAGGGTGTAGGCAGCTACCTACAGCATACGGAGTATGAGTTTGTTTCCTGCTGTGCTTGCTTTGTCGTCCCCTACCCTATCTTTTCTGTGACAACAACATCAGGGAGGAGAGAGGAAGGGAGAAAGATAACAAAAAAGGGGCAAAGGCACTTACAAAAAGAAAGTATCCAGGAGGAAAAATAATTATACTCGAGCTCCTCCATTTGATTGCTTGCACAATTGCGCCCCACTTTTTATTTGTTCCACTAAAGAAAACCATCACCTCATTATGAAAAGGACCAATCGCCAACCGCTGCCTCGCTTCTAGTCTATATATAATTCTGTATTTCCTCTGTGTATAATCATTTGGATTTCATTCACATTATTTTATTCTTCAATGATTAGCGCCAAGACCCACCAACAATCCGCCAATTTTTCAAGTTTACTATTCTAATTTAATCTCCCGGGCTCCTATCTCCAATGAAATCATGCATGCATCATTAGTATTTATTTTGCTTATTCTTCGCATCATCCTGTTCGTACCTATTCAATAATGCAGGAGCACGTAAACTATTATACTAGTAGACGTAGTAGCAGTAAACCCAACATTACACAAACTATGAAGATCAGAATTCAATAATGCCACTGTATTCTTGTTGGAGTGTCTTTCTAAATTTGCATATATAAAACCAAGATAAATTTGCTCATCTATGCAAGAACAAATGTAGGAAATGGAGTTCAGCTAAAAGATTGGTTTCCTATCCTATACTTTTCTTATTTGTTTAGAACTTTGTTTATGTTTGCCGAACGTTTTTTTTTTTTATTTTTGTGATTTTTTTTTATTATTTAGACACATAAAATACAAATTTTTGATAATTTCTGAAGCTTTACCTATTTTTTTCTGAACTTTTCTTATTTTTCGAAATGTTTTTTTTTTTTAAAAAGCATCGACCCTGCTGCTTGCTAGCCCCCTCCCTCTTTTTTTTCTTGTGGATTTGGGGGTGGGATATTTGTCACTTTCAAGTATTGCGTTGCTGTTGGAAAAAGGTCAAAAGTGCAAGATTTGGCTTTTATAAGAGATTTACACTTTGCTTGTTTCCTTTCTTGCTTGCTCCTTTGCCCTTATTCTTTCATGGAAACGAGCTAGCTAGTGTCTCAGGCACGCACGCATAATGCGCGGCCACAAGCTAAAAACAGCGGTAGGAACAGAAATCATTGAGTGAAATAATATGAAAGAGAGATTACCCTACATCGGATCAAGAATCTCGAACAAGCTAGCTAGAACAAAACTCCAAAATGTGTAAAAAAGTACAGTATACACCTATTATGTATAGTTACCTTAATATAATGCGTTCTTGAATAATTAATTCATTTATAGCTTTTGATTGTATTTGACTGCGTCAAAATTTTCATGACTGTCTCCCTCTTCCAATCTTACAGGCCACCTATACATATGACAGGCGGTGGGGCAAGGTCTCATGAATTCAGTGAGCAATTCCAATGAAGTCATACTCCGTAACACTTTAAAAGGCAAGGACATGACCTCATAAATTCTTCTAGGGCAATACATTGTTTTGGCAGCATTCAAGAATTATTCTCCACCTCAAAACATTATACGTACTGTTACTAAGCTGTACAATTGAGGGAGTTTTTGGCTAAAATTTATGCGTACTACTTTCATTAGATTTCTGGCCCCTAAGAAAATGCAAGCGGTGTCATTTATGTTTGCTTATTAATTTGTTGTTTGTGAAGAAGAGAAAATAGTGGGGTAATGCGGGAGAAGCTGCAATGACTAGTCATATCTAACGTAGCCTCTCGCCTTGTCAGTTATACTTATATCATTGACGTTTGGTCGTGAAAGGAATAAATATCGTTTGTTTCTTCATATTGTGCACCTTTGTTTTTGTACGCTCTTTCTCTTGGTTTGGTGGTGTTACTACTGTGTGGTTATTTGGACATCTTGCATTGCCCCAAAGGGAATTACACATGCTAAAACCTCCTTGTTCTTATCTATAGAGTACATGGATTCATACGGCCATCACGGTCTACAAGTGGGGGGTTGTCCTACTAATGTGCATGACTGCATCGTCCCGTTTTTCGATCTTCCACGGCCATTAGCCAACTTTCATTTAATTCTACAATCCAAGAGTAAGGAAGAAAAAAAAAACTGTTCAAATTAATTAACTGCTGCCTGACGCCCTGACTAGCAAATTAGCCGAAAACAATATGGGAACAATATCCTGTTGTTTTCAGTTAAAGAGAATAATGTGCTCCGTACACAATTAAAGGAGAACTTCCCCTCTTATATAGAAAGGTGATCGAGCAGCACCACAAAATCACAGGCTAAATTCATATATGTAATTTATTTGATACAAAGCAATAAACCACTGGTTAAAATTGTGGTACTCAGTAGAAGGGTTTGTTGTTCCTTCTTTTCTCAATATATACTTATTATGAGAGCATGTACGAAAAATCGAGAATTTAATAAAAAATTTATACCCCCTTTGAATTTGCATGAACTAACGGACCGATCACAGTAACACATTCCAATCTAGAGCTTAGCCCACTCTTAAGAGAAACTTCTATTAGAAAATATCAAAAATTTGTCATCGATCAATACGAATTAATTGGCCTATGAACTCATCATAATTAAGGCAATAGCATTTACAGGAAGAATGACTAGAACTACAAAAACCTAAGCATCGCTACCATTATAAGTTAATATCCCCTCCTTAGTCCTTATCAAGAAGTATTGGAGTAAAAGTTAAGTATACAAAAAGTAAAACAATATCATATTGAATAATGAAAAACTCATGTCCAAAAGGATTATTAATTACCTATAAAAAAAAATTAGGCCTACTTCTGTGGGTACGAGTTGCAATATGTTGTTACCATATCCTCGGTTAGTTTCCTTCTCTGGCCTCTTGGGCACTAGTTGAAGAAACCAAAAGAGAATCCAAGCCTATATAAGAACTTACTGACAAGGACCACAAGGTGAATTCTATTTTCCTGGCAACGGTAAACTCTTTAAGGAAAACTTATCCTTCATCTTTGTTGCCAACAAATGAGCCTAGCTATAGAGCTGCAGTGCACCACGTTTTACCATATCAATGTGTCCTACCACAGTGCCACACTGATATAGTGAAGTCATCCTAAGTTTCACCCTCGCTTTGAAAGGTAACAATCTAGATGGAAGTTCGGAGCATTCAGGGCCCAGACTTAAAGCATGCATGATACATACTAATGAAGCTACGTATAATAGTACCAAACACGTTTGAATGGCTGGGAAAAGAAATGGGAGGTTAGTAATCAGTATACAGTATACAGGTATACACTAACACGTTGAGGAAGCAAACGGTAGGGTCCTTTCAGAGATTAAAGCCTAAACCAGTGGAAGATGTAGGCATGAGGTAATGGACAAACCATTTCGTACCGTTGTTTTTTTAGGGCCCTCCATATCTTGTCGTAGTCTTTGAAGTTGTATAATCTTGTCAACGTTGAAGGCGTGAAGCTAATTGCTTGTTAAAATGGTAACAACCCTGTTGAGAACTTCAGCGCATTTAAACACACTCAAGTTTGATTACTATTATAGATTCCTTTTGTAAATTCTTGTGAGACTATTATCATTTCCAAAATCTTAAAACTAGACAAATTCTTTGTAAGATAAAATCATCACAAGTCCTTACAAGCGCAATCCAAATAAGAGATATATTACTTTTCTTAGGCCAACATGGACTCCGTCTAAAAGTAGACGGAAGAGTAGACGGTCTCTCCAACACTAACTGACTAACTCTAAGTATTAGTAAGAGTCGATCAAACTAGGGTCTTTATTATTCTTCTAAGCCCTAAGGGGTTCTTGTAAAATACATAGCCGTCACATGTTTGATATCTCAATTCAACTTGTGGCCTTCTTATTTTTATCTGCAACTCTACAAACTCCCATTAAACCAGGAAAAAGAAATCTACATAGACACCATATGTTTCACAAACGCCAAACCCATTTGAGAGGAATTCTTCATAGTTCTTCGTGAGCCCAGTTATAACAAGTTTCGCATCGACAAACTCCTCGATTGGAGTCCTTTGGCGACCAGAAGGAAGACGATGTTCTTTTAATAGAAAATGCTATGCAAGACTTTGGCTGAGAAGATAAATATACGAAACAATCATTCACATCTTTTTCAGATTTATCATGTGGTGTCGATCATAGGGTGTACGTATAGATCCCTCCATATATTATGTGTTAACACAAAAAAAAAAAAAACACAAGAAACTAATACTAGGCTAATGAGATTCAAAAACAATATCATTATCGAGGCTGTAGTGTATGGACCTAGAAAAATTACTCCCCAATGCCCCATTGCTAAACTATGTAAGATGATCTAATGTAGTAATCGGACTGTTTTCGCAATTTCAGTAATCAAAACCGTTTGGTTACTACTACCAAATCTCAAAAAGCCTCTCTGGCCATGTAGGCATGTACACAACTCAACCGTTTCAGAAATGGAAAGTAAGAAATTCATCGACAAGACAGAGGGGGGAGTATCTCTCCCCCTCCCAAATTGTCTCTCCTCGATGTTAACTAATCACGAAACCCAGCATTTTCAACATCAACATCGCCCATTCCTGTATCTTCTTCCTCTTCAGTGTCGTCATCGCCACCCTTCTCTTCGTTATCCTGGCGCAATTTCTCCATATGCTCTTGAAGCAGTCTATCATCCTTTTCACTCACCTGTATTCCCACAAACGAATAGTTAGCACCAGCAGAATCCCCAGTCCCCACAGGCCACAGCTAAAAAGTTATCATAAGGTTTAAAAAAAACCATGAATTGTACTACCAACGAGAAGAGAGAGAGGGAGAGAGAGAAAGAGGAGATTATGAGGGTACTCACAGTTCTTGGTGCGTCCTTCACCAACAGCTTTCCCTTGTGACGTTCAATTTCTTCAGTACAAGCGACAATTGCTTGTTGAAGGGTTGAAATACCTTGTTCCTACAAACGCCAAATACCATACTTCAGTTAATACAATCAACATTATTTTGCAGAAAACAAAAGGATACAGAAGCATAGGTCGTCAACAAGAAGACTACTAGTGTAAGGTACTCACTTTATCAAGGGTCTGAGTAGTCAGAACATAAAGTGGCGGAGCAACTAACTTTATTTTCACAGGACAATCATTCGTTCCAGCAGCTTCAGCTTTACGCATGGCTTCCTGCAAACAGTAATAGAGCCTTTTAGTCAAGCAAACTCCATTGTTCCAAAAACAGCAGCAAGGATGAAATGATCATTCAAGCGTAAAGTTGTGTAATCCGAATCATCTTTTAACTCCAATTAATTAATTGCAACAAAAAGCACTGTAGGCATAAATAGAACTCACTATAAATGAATTCATTCAATAAATCCTTGTTCTAACAGACTGTTGGAGCTCAACAAAAGCCCAGGTCCACAGCACAAATATACACAGACAATAGGCTCCACATAACTATTACAAATTGGGAATAGAGTTAAAACCCATCATTTAGCAGTCATACGACAGACACAGGATCATGATCTACTCACAGAAAGCATATATCTGGCAAATGATCACATCACTTGAACAAGTCATTTTTATCACCTGAACCAATTCAAGCACATAGCACTTCCCTACTGTACAAAGAAGTCGCAAAGAAACCACTCATCAAGTAGAATACCATCTTAAAATACCAGTACCAATCAAGCCAAAACATATAGCCAAGCCATGTCATAAAAACAAGTCACAAACAAGATATCTCGATCAGAAACATTCTAAAAACCACAGATGCCGGCAAAAATAGAACCAAAAATCTTTACAAAGAAACTACACAAGCCAAAACAAAGACACTGCCCCCACGGAAAAAAAAAATGAAGAACAGAAATGCCACTCTCTGACATCAGAAATAAGCTAGCTATTCAGCTTAGCTCAGCTCAGCTCAGCTCAGTAAAGGTTCAACAACTGACGTCAAGACATAATTCAGGGTGGTTCCACAACCTGAAAAGTATGCCTTAACCACACAATCCAACAACAGTTGAATAGACATACCTTTATGTGAAGCACACCATCAAACTGGAAACATTTCATTTCGATATCTGCGCGAACTTTCAGAGGCTGCGGGGTCATTCTTCGCTTAATATTCTTCACCAGAGCATCCTTGATCTCTGGAGTCACAGCAGGGACCACCTTGGTTACCTGCAGTATGTGAGTATGACTGTATGAGACAAAGACTTTTTGGAACAGATGGCAGAGAATATGTGGAGATTACCTCCTGACCATCAGGACCAGTTTCTTTGACTTCATAGGTAAGTAGATCCAAAACTGAGTCTGGGTCCGTCACAATTGTCTTAAATGCCTACAAGATTAAAGAAAAAAAAATAGAAGCAATTATCATGACAATAAAGTATTACAGGGAAGCGTATCTTAAAAAATTAATACAGAAGACAAGGTTTCAGAAAGAAAACTTACCTCAAAAGCATGTCCATACTTCCGATACAATGGCCATGCGATACGTACATACAATGGCTGCAAACGGAGAGAATGCATTTAAATAATCCCCTAGGGAGATTAAAGCATGATATCCATGCAAAGATCAAATTGAAAAAAAATACTTGCACTAAAAAACCATAAAAGTAACTCTACAAGAAAGGCTGAATCAAGCACTATGCTCATGAATTGGGTATCAACCGTAATTTTTTTCAGTAACTTAGATTTAGAACCAAAAGAGGCTTAGGGTAGTCCAGCCTTCAAAATAACAAGCATCTCAAAAGGCACGTGCTTTATCGATGTAAAAGCCAAAAACAATCCAAAATATCCAAGTGTCATGCTCATGATGAGATAGCATAATCGCATGAAAAAAGATTTAGCTACACCAAAAGTTATGTCATAAGTCGCCTGCATCAAGACTGCGCAGACCACCAAGCCCTAATGTACATCAAACGTTTTTTGAAAAACCTATCACGACAACAATGTCACTCTCACCCTATTCACAGAAACGAACAATAGATCATTGTCATTCAATGACACGCATCACACAGTCACAACCAATGGCACCCAATCCCACATCCCAAACTAAAGATGATGAGGTATTCTTAAAACAACATAACCAAACTATCAAAAGAACAAAAATAAAAAGCATAAAGTGAACAAAGATATGTTCACAATGGCCCAGGCTGCTAAATGCTTCTTTCTTAACAACAGTGTCAAAAGACAAGCAATTAAAATAACCAAAGAAGAATAGGAACAGCCACAATGAGCATAAGCAAAGCAAGAAAACTATGTGGTGGCCAAGCATAACAAGTTGTTGAAGGAACACACAAAAATCGAAATTAAGTTTCCTCGAAAATCTAGAAATGTGTATATCCATAGTATTTCTAGAGTAGAGAACACAGGGCTAATAGAAATACATCATATTGTGATGCAATCCTTCATCACCAGAAGAAAAAAAAAAAAAAAGAAAAAGAGAAAAGAGGAAGGACCTCCAAATCAGTGTTCATGGTCTCAGCAACATGGCGCATAATAGAATGAACAAGCTTGCTCTTATTATATCTCTCCTCGCACTGGGCAATGTCCTCCTCGGAGACCCGCCTCTTGCTGAGATCGATGTAGCCCTTATCCTTGTCCACCCGGAGCACCATCACTGGCTCGATCCTCCCCACCTTGATGAGGCTGTTCACACTCCTTATCCTCCTCCGCGACAGCTCCGAGAACAGGATCATCCCCTCGATGTTGTTGTACTCCAGCAGGGACACGTACGCCCCCATGTCCGCTATGTTCTTCACCTGTATCATCACCGCCATGTCCACTTCCGGGTACTTCGCTTCGTACATCCTGCACTCCAGCTGAGGACCCCCGCTCGCCATTCTTTGGATTGGTTGATTGGTTGATTGATTGGGGAAATTAGGGTTTGCGGAGGTCTCAATTAGGGTTTCTGCTCTTCTGTGTGTTTTTGTTGGGGTTTTGGTATATGAGTAAGATAGGAAAATTATATGTTGGGGGAACGACGTCGTATTGGGGTGGAATTAGGATAGGAAAAGTTAAAAAGTGAATAACTAGAAAAACGGTGTCGTATTGGGGTGAATAGGAAATAAAAATAAAAAAGGGAGATTCGTCGACAGCAGGATTCGAACCTGCGCAGGCAAAGCCCAACAGATTTCGAGTCTGTCTCCTTAACCACTCGGACATATCGACTTCATTGTCCTATCCTCTAAATCACTTAAAATAGATGTTGACAACTTGGGCAACTCTTTTTCTCTTAAGGAATGTATATCAACTTTTAGAAACTTTAAAGGAACTTTCAAAGACTGGCAATGTTTAGAAAGCTGCCCAGTATAGAAGAGGGCCTAAGTTAATCGTGACTTGACATCTTTAAATTACTACTTTGCTACAACAACAACGGTCGATGGAGAATGGAAAATTGATTTCATTAAGGTACAACTGGGATATGTTAGATAACTGTATAGGAAGGACTAGGAGTTTGGTGTATAACAGTATAGTGATAATCAGCTTAAGCTGGGGGCTGTTTAAGTAGTCCAACTCTCATTTGTCATATCGAGCACGACATGTTAAGTAACTTATAATCAGACAGACTGTTATCTGTTTACAGAGTTGAGCTGGTGTACATGTCACATTAATCTGACAAGCGCCACTGTGAATATATATATAGGACTGAGAGAGGATTTGACAGAATCAATAAAATACATTGTCTACGTAACAGCTACGGCCTTCGACACTTTTTTTTTTTTTTTTTTTGGTGCGATAGAGGAGCAAGCTCCAAAGCCTTCTTGACACAGTGAATACAAACACAAAGGTTATTTACATAGCTGCTTCACTGATCACCTGCTGAATCCATGACCCCATGGAGGACCGAATTCGATTCTTAACGATCTCGTCTGTGTAGCAGATAGGATGGGCGTCATTAGTCTTCTTTTTCAGGGCGTTGCCTAAGGATGCTTCTGCGCAAGCATTTGGTGGAGATCCTTTATAAGCTTTGCAGATGTAATCAATGAAGTTTTCGTAGTCCTAGAGACAAGAAAATTCATAGGATTAGTCAGCCGAAGAACAAAGCGACTACGCTACAATGAGCACGACAAGCAACAGGCCGTAATTCTCACCTCGTAAAGGGGTTGGCCATCCACAACTACCCAAGGCACATATGTATGAGGAGGCTGAAGTGCATTAGTCTCAGCAGCATATTCAAGCACGAGCTGCATGCAATTTAAGAGGTGTTAGAATCAACTACCAGAAGGCAGGGGGTGGGGGAGAGATATCACAGCAAATAGAAAAATACAAATAGATGCCAGCAGGCTGCAGCACGAACATGAAATTCTTGTAGGCACAGCAAAAACTAACCAGGAGAGCGGAAATTATTCAAGAATTACTTCTGAGGTGTTTTTCTATTAATTAACCAAGAACAAAAACAGCTATTAACAGCATACCTCAACTCTGGATGAATGAAGGTGCGCTATAATATCAAAGGTTTGAGATAGCATGGGCAGTGGCGGATGTATGTTGAAGGGTACGGTGTCCGCGGACACCGTAATTTTTTTTTTTTT
>CAAKMY010044436.1:0-11303 GCA_901111285.1 Corrigiola litoralis | reverse complement strand
TGGTTTTTTTAGTGGGTACATGTCGAATACTTTTAACGACACTTTTGACGAGTCTTACCCGTGTCGAAAAAAAATAGTCAAGACACTCGTTTGACCGTATCCACGAATCGCAAAATTCTGAAAATTAAGTGTCGGATCCTCAATACTCGAGTCGTATCCGATACTCTTGCAAGAGTCCAAGTAACACAGATTGGTGGGGATGGGGTGTCGGGTCTGGGGTGGATGGGTGGGGTTGGGTTAAGGTGGTAGGTCGGGTCTGGTGTGGGTTGTGGGTGGGGCTGGGGTCATGGGGCGCTGATGGTGGGGGTGGGGAGGAGGAAGGGGATGGGGGGAGTATGAAAATTAAGAAAAAGGAAAATAAATTTCATCTTGTTGGATTAGCTCATAATTAGCATTATAAATAATTTATTTAAAGTATTACAACAGTTATTGACAATAAACATAACTAACCTACCGTCTAACCTAACGTCCGTCCAAAATAATGGTATTTTGGGTCGAAAAATCGATCTCAGGGGTATTTTGGATTAGTCGAAAAAAACACAGGGTTATTTTGGATTTTCGTGTATAGTACAGGGTACACAGGAGAAAATCCCAAAACTTTTTCCATGAAAAATTTGAGTTCATAATAAATTTTTCTTTGTTTGGTTGTACAAGGGGTATATGGAGAGGTAAGAGAGAAAATAGAATAAATGAGGGAGGAGAGAGTAAGGGAGGAGGGCTATGGGAGAAGAGAGTGCAGGGCAATAATCCGTCATAGCCACCTTGAGCATAAAAAGGGGAGAATGTCCACCAATTTTCGGTGAAAATAAAACTGTAAAAGTGTGACAAATATTTGGATACGGGAATAATGAACAAGAAAGCTAAAAATTTGAGATATGAACATATAAACACGAAACAAAATATTCATGGTAGGACTACTAAGAACAAGAAACCAAAGGGCATTGCGTAAAACAAATAAAAGATTCAAGTGTTACTATGACTTGATGCTACAAGGCATGTCGCAGTGAAACCATACATAACGAAAATAGGAAAGGAACAGAGAGAAAGATCATGTTAAATTATGGCAGGAAACTGCCTATCCTGGAGAAAAGGTAAACAACAGATTAAATCTTCACAGTGAAAGGTAAGGAACTTACAAGACTCAAACCACGATACAGTGAACCATGATGCAGAAGAGGCCATGTCCCAGCACCATTATAAACTTCATAAATGCAAATCAAACGTCCTGTTCTTTGTAGCTCTCCCTCATCCCTTTCATTTGCTTCAAATTTTAGCTTCTCAGATTTACGAGCATTTCGGTATATCTCATCCCAAACACCAGGGTCCTTCTCCATTCTCTCGTCAATCTGTAAATCAGAAAAAATAAGCCATCACTCCATCAATGTTTGTAGCAACTAAGTCGTAAATGCATCTGGGGAATTATGAAAAGACAAAAGGTAAATGGAAATAAGGACATTAGGCAAGAATAGGTGCCTGATCCATCTCTCGTCTTTCAAACTCTTCAAATCTGGCTATTTGTTCGACATCATTCACATCTTCTACACTCATAAGATCCTGTTCTACAACTGTGTTGCCCTCAGATGTGTTCCTTAAAAAAGCAATACTACTAAAATCTTCCTCAAGCCCAAAGACAATGCTGGACCCTTCCCCTACATTGGTTTCCTCATTGATACTTCTCATGTCACCAAGTGTCTGCTCCATCACTTCACTATAGGAATTCCACTCCCAAAAATCCTCTTGAATCTGAGATGTAGGAGCCGGCAATAAAGCATCTGAAGGAAAACTAAGAACATTTTCCATAAGCTTTGCATAGCCAGTGATGGATTCAAAAGCTAACAAGTTTCTGGCGAGAAGTTTCCCAGCAGAACCAATTGCACAAGCAAATTTAGAGAGCTTCCCTTCACTTGATATTAGAAGTGAGAAAACTCTCAGCAAATCATCTGGATTATGTTTGGAGAAGATCATTGCATGCACACCATCAACAACCTGCATTTTTGGTAAACCTTTAACCAGACAGAAAAACACGGAGATTGTCTCTCAAGAATTACGTCAAATATCTAAAGAACTCAATAAGCTCACATGTCTCCTTATGACTGGTAGATCAGGTACAACAATGGGAATCCCAAAGGACATAGCTCTAGTTAGTAATGACGGAAAGGCTTGTTCATCTTGTGATGATCCATGTAATACTACATCTGCCATCAGAATCACTCCATTAACATCTCCTTCCATGCTGCTCTGCCTCATTGAACCTGGACTAAGCTTTAGACGTGTAGCAACACCCTACACAAAATCGAGAACAATAAATCAAAAGAAGACTCATAATTTCTAAGTACAACATAATCAAGAGATAAGATAATTTATTGCTGAAACGGCATAAATTTAGGTCATGAGTAAAATTGCTTATGTGTTTCTTAAATCAACAAACTGTACGAAATTTAATTCTTGATCGAGTATTCTCCCCATCCCACAACAAACTTTTCGCTGCTGTTTTATGACAAAAATCAATACAAGGAATAAAAAAAGCAAAAATAGTGGCTTGGAGGGCAAACTTAAGAGGGGAGAGAAGACATATTGGAACAGGAAAAAATATAATTAAGTTATCTTATGATCTTATCCCTATCCTCCACACCCCCGCTCCCACTATCGCCCGCCACTCCTCTCTACTGCCACACTGTGCCAATAAGTCAACTCCATGTACTATAAACCTCTCTCCCCCCCCCCCTCGCTTAGCCACGTCCTCTCATCCGCTTAGTTTTAAAAGGCGCGAGGCGCACCGAGGCGCAAGTGGCGTCTGGAGCCTAGGCGAACGCGCAAGGCGAAGGCGCACGCTTTTTGTACGCGAGGCGCACATAAATTGCTAAAAACCACAAAAATAAATAAAAAACCAAAAAAAACCTAGAACACCAACCCATAGAAGCTACAAAGCCCTAAGTTAATAAAGAATTGATAGAAGAGAGAAAAGATAAAAAGAAAAGAAAAAACCAAAAAGCCAACCCAGCAGCTGCAAAATCACAGATCTACCAAAAATACATGGGAGTTTGGAAAAATGGAACCCGGAATCGGACTCGGAGGCCTAATTTCGGTCGAGTAGGTTGTCTCTTTCGCCGGAAAAAGCCTCCCGCCACCGGTCAACAGTGGTCAACGGTCGTTGACCGGTGGCCGGAGGCTTTTTCCGGCGAGAAAAACAGTCTACCCGACCGGAAATGGGCCTTCAGTTCGGATTCCAAATCGGACTCCCTTTTTTCAAAATCCCATTCCTTTTTATGTAGATCTATGATTTTCTACCACAAACACCATAAAGCGCAAGAAGCTAGCGCTTTGCGCCTTGGGCCGAGGCGCGCGCCTCCAGCCGCCTCTGCCTCGCCTTTCGATTTCGCCTGCGCTCAGCCCAAAAAAGCGACAAGTCATTCGCCTCAGTGGGCTCCGCGCCTAGAGCGCGCTTTGTACAACTAAGCTCATCCGTAGCCACACACCCTCCTCATTTCTTTCTCCCTTTTCCCTATCACTCTAAATCCTATCCAAAAATCAACATATAAATCCACTGGCCACCAAAGAGAGGTTAAAGCCTTCCCTTTAACCCCCTCCGCCATCGATCTATCTCCTCCTTACTCGCCAGGCCCCGACCATGTTCTCTCTTCACTGTTATTTCTAGACTCTCTTTTTCTCTACACCATTGAACATGCAACAACTACATAAACATAAACATTCCATTTTGTCATATACTCTTAAAGTCGCTACAAAGAGCAAAAGGAACACATGCGTGCAAATTTCAAACAAGCTACATATGCAATGCTAGTGATTGAGATTTTAGTTTACTTGAAAGTTCTCTAAACAGAAAGTTTTCAAGCTTAATGGACTATAGTTATTCTAATTCTGCAAATTACATAGGTTCGTAAATCATATTAAAATAAAGATGATCTAATATAATTAATGAAATGTAGGTGGCCCATCTTTTCACCAAATCCAAAAGCCAGCCCTCACATTTACTCCCTCCAACCGACTAGTATTTCAATCTTTAAACTCTTAAAAGGCAATCCTCTCCCACCTCCTACTTTATTGGAATTATGAAAGATAAATATAACTTTTGGGGTATATAATAAGGAACTGTTAACGGAATATGAATACCCCATAGAACCAGACAAGGGAGAAAACAATCAATGCCAAATGAATAAGGAATGGGAGGAAAATCACAAGATATAAATATAACTTATAAAAAATGAAAAGGATTACATCCATAAAACCTAAAAATTATAGGAATGTTTGATACGGAATCAAATCACTAAACAAAGGGGAACATAAGCTAAGAAAGTAGTAAGATGTAAAAAAAATAAAATATTGAACTTTTTGAATTAGTCGATTTGAATTCTTGTACTTCCATCCATTTTACAAACACCTAGTGCATTAAAACTGGCATAAAACTAGTATTGTTACTTGACAAAAGTAGGGATTAGACTCATTCGAACCTTAAATCCCCAATTGTTACCTAATAAAGCTCATTTCCGAGTTGTGGGTCATTATTGTGAAATAGACACAAACATTGAATATCATTAAGGTTGCAAAGTTCGGTCATTACAAAAGATTTGACAAATGTTGGGTAATTCCATTACATTTGCCTGATAAAGATCTAATCATAATATTAAAAAATAGATTAATAAACAAATACATATGCATAGAAAAAAGAACCTTCATCAAGTTGACCTTAAGACAAATGAAGAATTTTTTTTAACCTTTTCTTTTTTTTTTCTTTTACTAAATAAGTATGATTTTCACGAAAAATATAGTGAAAGTTTTAGGCAACAACTAGTCATCAAAGCTACACATGTGTTTTCCAAAGGAACCGATTCCGCTGAAGATGGGCAATTGGAACTTCTTTAAACACACCCACACCTTGACCTAAAATAAGCTAGATAAAGAACCCTTCACCAAATATAATCCAAGTGAGCTTATCTCGTAAAAATACGAGAATTATGCTCAATCCAAATACACTAGCCAAAATTACCAGAAGAATTTTGATTGCATATACGAGCTTCTCCTTCAAGACTCAATTTACTATGTTTAGTATTGCCTTCAAACCACTAACTTCATCTAAAGATTCCAAACATTCCCCTTACGAGAATAAAAAGCAGAAATGGTGGCATTTTGGAGACTAAAAAGGGGATCGATACGAGAGAATAAAGAAAAGTAAACATTGGGTGCTAGAGACTTCTCATCCTTAAAGAAAGATAGATTTTTAGCTTCTGAGGAGGCCCTTCATGCACCCACTCTCCTCGCTACAGGATAGGTCATGTATAGACCTTCAATGACAATTGTTCTCCTTAGCAAAGTAACCACTACTTCACTACAAACTGAGATATTCACTTTACCATAAAGAAGAGACTCTAATTGTTTCAACACAAAACAAATAACTATAAACATTTACCAAATTTTCAATATAATTTCTCCTTCTATGACAAACAACCATGTAATACAAAATTAGACTTAGGGTATCCACCTAGGTTTAGATTCTTAACCATAAATAAGCTCTAACATTTAGAAAATCCCCTTATAAGCTTTTAGATCAATATGCCCTCACTGCAACCAATAGTAGAACACATATCTTGTAACAATCGCCAATATCCTTCAATGACTCCTTCCTATAAATCATAAGTCAATCCCAACCACCTCCATATTTGAGTCCAATTTTCTTTAAAATTTCCTCAAACTTATGAATCTTTGAGCACATACTCATTCCACCAACTATTCACCTAGTCCATGAGCTGTGACGATAGGTCAACATTCTCTGTAAAAGTGCCCCTCATAATAATGAAAAGGTTGTTAATCACAACTCTTTGTAGTTACTTCGGAAACTTCTACACCAACTTAGGAAACACCTTATACTAAAAAACTAAGTGAACTAGGTTCTTCACGAAAGATATCGAACAAATCATAATATGAGAATCAAACTCCTTGATGCTAAATGAAAACTAATAACATTGTTATTTGTAGAATTTTTTTGTTGTTTTGTAAATTCCTTGGTTGTAGGCGTCACTTAGAACCATCCCTCCTTTTCACTTGGCACGTTAAAAGTCTCTTCCACGACCTCGCATCAAGAACTGAAAGCTTAAGTTATCCATTTGCCTTACAAATAGAAACATTACACTATGAAAGAAGGGATAGAAACCTACCACCAAGAACTTTTACCACCAACTAAAGAAGCACACTTAGAGAAGGACAGCTAGAAAGGGTCTTCACTTTGCTAGCGATTCGTATCTCCTTGCAAAAAAGTGAAACCCCTCAAACTCGCACAACAACGCACCTGATCCTTCAATTTGAATTCCCAAACCAACCTAGCAAGAAAAGCATCAGAAGACTTAAGCAAAAAAATTCTTTGAAGGACACCTTTGAGAATGCATTTTCGCCTAAAACCACTCCTTGTTCCTAAACTCTTCCCTTGAAGCTAGACCTGATGTATCTTTTTCCTCTTCCCTTCGCTTTGTAATTAGATAAACAATAGGAGTAATCATGGCCTATAGCACAATGGTTAAGACAGCCAAGCAAGTTCCTCATGGAACCCGCGCTTGTCACTAGAATTTGGTTACTCTCTTGTTTCCACTTCTCTAATACAAGGAAAACAATAGTTTCCAGGTTAGGTTCCTAATGATGTTTGACAATGGGATAACTCTTTTTCACAAGTATGTTTCCCAGAGATCTTTTGTTTTAGCATTTTTACTGCATCACAATGAATTCTTAGATTTTTCATTTCCGAGAAAATCCTCATAAACACAAGATTCAGAAGCTAAACTGTTTTTTCTTTTCAAAAACGGACAACCTCGAAGTGAACCATTAAGAGCTGACAGGAGAAAGTTTTATTTCTCACCAGTCCTATCAGGAACACATCTATTGCCTGCCGTTATACACTTCTCTCAGTAGTCAAATCCCCTCATAAAAGTAAAGCTCCTCCAAAAGGTCTGACCTATTTTGTGGATCATGGCAATGGATGAGATTACTAGTGACTTGCTTCACTTACATGCCAGCACAATGAGTATGTTTCACATTTACTCTTGGACATTAACGTCGTTCAACGAATTCCAAAAGCATCTCTTTAGAGTGAAAGAGGAGCACTAATGTGTCCAGCACGGGTCATGCAGTATCAGTAGGGAGTTTATGTAAGCATACGAAGAAACAACAGGAAATGCTTCAAAGGTTGTATTAACAGGTCTTCAAAAAATTAAGGAAATGTTGTTCATTAATTTGACCTGCAGTATACTGATCAAAGTCTAAAGCAATTATGATCTTGATGGTTCACAAATACGAGAGATTGTTAGAATGTAACTATCATATCACAGAGGCGTCAAAGAGGACATAAATGCATCAAGGTCAAGTTAGTTCTGGTCGATCGGCAAGTCCAGCAATAAACGACTACAGTTACAATCTACAACTGGTTCTAAAGTTTTCAAGAGGGAGATGGTAATATTAGAACAAAACAAGCGGCAAAGTAATATTAGTACCAGGTAGAAGTCAAGGGAGTTTTTGATATAGACAAATAAGCAAATTGGCGTCACTTGATACAGACAATCATTTGTTAGCTACAGGAAAGAATTTGAGTAGCTTTCAAAATCATGTGATCGTCTTAGTTTGGAAATTTGCTACTTCCCTTCCTTCGTTATCCTCGCCTTTTCCACACAAGTAAAGGTTGGCTTTGGCATGACCTTGTACAAGGCCAATGGTTTTTCTAGATTAATCAGGCAAAGGGTAGTTGGTAAAGGCTAAAACACACCATTATGCCAAAAAAGAAGAAGACACTTTAATGCATGAGGATAAAGAGATGATACTAAGTAGGTGCAGAAACAAAATAAAAAAAATTACCTCTAAAGCATCATTATATCCGTCAGTGGTATTGCCACATAAAAAGATGAATTTAAAGGATTCAGTGACATCCTTCTCCTTTGCATAATTGGTTAGCAGGGGCCCTATGGTATGCATCGCAACAGCATAATCCCATGACATTTCATTGTAATACATGGAAGTTCCAAGAACTACTACCAGCACATCATCAGCAGTATATCCATTGCTCTTCCTCAAATCATACTTGGAGTGGCTTTTAGCATAGCTTTCTGCAGCCCAAACATCTAGCGGTGACCCCGGAATCACAAAGAAGTTTCCACTGTCAACGACACTATATAACATCTGATACAGAAAAAAGAATGAGAGAACTAATAAAAAGACAAGCCAAATAAGTAAAAAGCTTATGTCAATCTGATGGCAAACAAAACCAGCAAAATTACCGGGAGGGAGAAATCAGGAAAGACAACCACATCTGCTCTGCTAAATACACCTTTCCAATGAGAGATAAGAGGTTCCCAGCCCATCCTATTGTAATGAAAGAGGCGCCTTGCAAGTTTATCTTCTTGAATTACCCATACAAGGGGCACGGAACAAAAAGGCTCCTGCATGAGGCTGCAGAAATATAAAACTCACTAACTATAATATATTTATCTAGACCAACATAATATAAGTTGAACCTCTAAAAATTGGAAAACTGGCACTAGCTCTCTTAATGTCTTTTCCTTGCAGAACATATGGCAAATAAAAGTAATACATTGTTCTGGTAGAGAAAGAACTGTATACACAGGAAAAACTGAGATCCTGGGCAAAAAATATACCATAATGTACAGTTATACACAAGTACAGCAGAGAAACACAAGTACCTTGATATGACTTCTTTTGTTTCAAGAGAGTCCGCAATGACACCATCAAAACTGCAATAAAGGTTAAGAGAGAGAAATAGAGAAGCTGTTCAGCAATGTACAAGGTACCATCAAGAGAAATGTCAAGTAATAAAAAACACTAATGCATAATGGCTCCCTTTTGCATCAAAACAGTCTATAGACAAGTGAAGTACATTAATTAGCAAACATACAGGGACCAATCAAGATGGCCATATCTTTCAACAGTTAGAATTATCATTTGACCTCCAATTTTTTCCCACATTGTCCGTGCTTCACCATCCTCCAGAGCATATAACTGCCAAGAAGTAAAACAATTCATGCATGAGGCTGCAAGCATAAAATGACCGAAGTTGTGCAAACAAACACAAGGTTGTTATTTGTTAGTATCATATTTTAGAAAAGCAATGTAGTTTTAGTATGCAAAGGAAGAACAGCATGGAAAAGGACATAAAAACAAAGTGCAAAGATACGTCCAACTTAGATTGCGCACATCCGTCAAACGTAATACATAATCTCCACACTGCCCTAGGGTCCTTTCTCAAAATGAGAGGAAATGAGTGATAAAAAGGGAAGGCAAAAATCCCTCCACCACTCCCAAATAAAAACAGAAACAAGGAAAGAAAGAAGCGAGACAAGCGACAATTGCGGAGAAGAGAAAGAGGCCAATGGACATTAACTTCTACTTTTCATTGTAGATATCAGTACAAAAATAAATATGAAAACAATAGAATAACAAGTAGGCAAAGCTTGTCGGCGAGGGAGGAGGCGGGCTGGCGCATGATGAGGTGAAGCTGCTACCCTTCCACCCAAAGGGGCATAAAGGAGAGAATGGAAGAGAGTGTAAAAGCGCAGCTTGTTTATTCTAGTTTCATAGCCTCTAGTAACTAACATTTAATTTCTCAAAAAAAAAAAAAAAAAACTAACATTTAAGCTTCTTCAAACTTGATAAACTACATAAGTGAATAGAACCCGAATAATTGAAAGCACTTCCTCAAATCAGGGGAAAAAATGTTACATTTGATAGATAAGAACACAATTCGAGGACCTATGTCTGAAAGAATGACGAATATAAAAAGAGCCAATTATATCTATAGAAGAGAACACAAAAAAACATGATTATTTTACAAAAGTACCTTCAACATGTAGCCAATATGCTGAAGGTTCTTCATCACTGTGAACAGCATTAGTGACTCCGGACACTTCTTCATATTTCCTAAAATCTGACAAAAATACAAATATTCACAAAATAGAAATATTCTTGAAAGAAAGGTATAAGGTATTTCTCCTTAGAGAGCTAAGCACAAGAATATCATCAGCAACAACAAAGCTTTAGTCCCAAAACAATAATGGGGTTGGCTAACATAAATGGTCACAAGGAATCGGCAAAGTCCAGAAACCAGTTTCAAAAAAACTTATTCTTAAACACAAGTTTGCAAAGATATAATAAAATAGCTTGAGTTAATTAAGCTTGCATGGAGCTCGTCTGCTTCTATCATAAAAGTAGAAGGTCTTTTCTATAAACGAAAACTCCAATAACAACGTTACATCACCCCAGTGCCTTTAGATTGGCTTGTGCATAAGCGCGGTAAGGTGTAATCGCTGTTACAAAGAAGTTATTTTCAGTTCACCATTGAATGAACTCTGCCCGCCATTTCGATTAAATTAAAATAATCAAAAAAAACAAAAAATTAACTTACAACAGCAAGCTGAGGCGGCCTGACACCACTCCTATTCGCCATCCTAAGCAGATCAACCCTTCCATCGTGTAGAAACCTCTTCGACGGAACGAACCGCAACCCTGTCCCGAACCTGAACCCATGCCCCGGAGTCCTGCGGACCCCAACACCTTGCCGAAACACGGAGGTGATGGAGCTCTGCAACACCATGGAAGCGAAGGCGAAACCGAAGACGGCGAGCAAAACGACGGAGTAAATCAAGGAATTGCCTTTGAATTGGAAGGCTTTACGACGGGATCGTGGGCGGCCACCGGTGAGAGGTCGATCGGAGGGTCTGGACCGGTCGGAGTGGTGCGGGTGGGTGCGCTTGAAGAGTGAGTGGTTCGATCGGAAGGAGAGATCACCGCCATTGTCGTCACGGGATGGCGAGCCGGGTTCTGCCTGAATCAGTGAGTTTCGGCCCATTTGCCTCACTCGTTTGAGTGGGAAGAGGAGGAGAGGAGAAAATGTGTTGAGTGGAGTGTGTATGAAACTATGAACCTGGGAACAAAATGTACGTAAAATTAGAATACATAAGTTATTAGCTGAAAAAAGACCGAGATTTTAACATTTTTTTTTTATTTAACTGTAGGACCTGGGTCTTCTTTTTTATCCGGTGAAGGACCTGAACACGTGTTTTTGCAACCGAATACCGCAAGTGGGGTATGCGGCGGGGTCGGGCGGGTCGCAGGAGAAGGTGTGGGTCGCGGGGGTGGGCAAGTCGCAGAAGGAGTGCGACGTGAAGGTGGGGCTAGGGCGGGCCAGTTGAGGGGTGGGGCTGGTGCTGCGTCGTGGAAGGGAGTGAGGCTGGGTGTTTCAATTGTGGGGTGGGCCTAGTGGTGGGCCATGGAGGGGTAGGGTTGGGGAGGGGGGCTGG
>CAAKMY010044426.1:2541-34047 GCA_901111285.1 Corrigiola litoralis | reverse complement strand
CCCACCCCTCCCCTCTCCCCCTCTCCACCCCACCACCTTACCCATGACCACCCCTTTCTCTTCCATTCACCATGCTTCTAACCCCACCCCCATATAAATTTGCTTTCAAGTTTAATCTGGAAAACACATGGGGTTCGGGGAGATCTTAGTCGGCGTCGGTGGTAGCATCTAGGGGAGGGGAGGAGCATATACATAGGCGCCTGGTGGCGGAGTGGTCGGTCGGCGGCCACGTTTGGGGGAGATCTCAGCCTCGTTTGGGGTTGAAGACGGTGATTTATACGGCGTCGGGTGGGGTGGGGGAGACGATCTCAACGGTGTGGGTAGGGAGGGTGTTGATGGGGTAGGGGCGGGGTAGGGGCGGACGTTGGTGCGGTATGGGAGGGCGTGGGAGATGGATGGAGGGTTTAAAAGGCGATGTGGTGATGTTGGTGCGGGAGGCGGTGCAGTGAGGCGGTGGTTGGGGGAAGGTCCGGGAGGCAGTTGGGTTACTAGAAAAAAGGAAAAATTAGACACTTTAGGGTCGACGCATATAAGAAGCGTCAACTTGTTCTTTTTGCGCTTAAGGTATCTTGACAGCATTGAGTGTCAAGTAGTAGTAAAATTTTTAAAACTAATTACTCCTACTTATCAGAGGGCGCCACATCACTAACTGACAAAAGAAATGTGAAAAAGAAATTCACAAAACTCTCCCTGTCTCCCACGACTCACTAGTCTCTCCCTCACCCCTGACTTCCATATTCTCTCTCTCATACTCAAATCTCAACCGACACATGTGATGTTTTTTTCTTCCCAATTCATCAGGTACTTCTCCCTTATTTCTTTGTATTGTTAGAATATCAAGGTTTTTCACAATTATAATGTGCAAATAATTGGACTTATGCTCTCTTTCGAAATTTTAATGAATCAGGCAACAAATTAGGGAAATGTAGATTTTTATATTCTACTTTTCACCCAAAAGACGTTCTATATTGAGCTAGCTTCCAATCTCTGTGAGCGTTTTCAGGTATTTTCATCATCATTTTTTCCTACAATTTCTAGGGTTTTATTGTTATCTTTAATATGTCTAATTGATTTTATGTTACTTTGTATATACTGATTCGTCCTAAAATATTGGATAGTTGCCACGAATTGTTTCGCCCATTCCAAAAGCTTGTTTATGCAGAGGTTATTTTATAAGTCAATCGTAATCTGGATCAAGAGAGTAAAATTTGGAGCCCAGATATCTGTCCTTATTGAATCTGGTTATTGCTAGAGTGTGATGATTGTAGTGTTGAAACTATATATGTATTATTTGTTAATTTATCTTCTTATCTGTTTTATGTTTAGATTATGGGGTAGTTTTTCTACTGTTGTTTAAATTGTAACTTTACTAGTTTCTGGGCAATTCAAATTGTGCCAAAAGATGGTCATTGCACTCATTTGTGACTAGGAAGTTAAAGTAAGAGCCTAAAGTGTTTAATGAAGTCATATATTTACAATTGACTTAACTTTAGAAATTTTGAGAATTGGTGTTTCTTTATGCCCTTTTTTAACGTTTTATTGGTGTTTGTGTGTCTATCATGATCAAGAGTATTGCCCAGATCAATTTATGTTTGACCATGGGATATTATGATTGCCTTTCCGATTTGCAGTATATTAATGAGCTCACATTATGGTGTGTTTTTAAAGCTAACTTTTCGTCTAATTTAGATAGTTTGGACTCCAATAGCTGCTTTTGTGGAGCATATTACTTAGTACTGACTTGATCATTCTTGGTTGGGCAAGAACTTATTTAGTTTTCTCTTTTGTAGTAGGCTTTATATTTTTTGGTTGCTCTGGATGACTAGGATCTTTGCTCTTTTGCGGGTTGCGGGTTGTAAAGCATGTTCTATCTTTTGTACCTTCTTTACCTATTTGGCTAGTTATGACTCTATTTGTCCTCCCTTGAAAAAAAAAAACTAGTTGTAGTATACAACTAGATTGCATCTTCTAACTTGTTAAAGAATTAAGAAACTATAGTTACTTGGAGTCAATTAGTTTCAGTAGCAACTGTGTTTCTTAGCTCATAATGATCTATTTATTAATATCTTTTGTTGCTGTTTTTGATTGCTTATTTAGAAGGTAATTTTTTCGTGGGATCGTTATTTTAGATTGTGAAGCAAAACTTCTTATACTGGTTATTTGATATGTGTACGATTACAGAAAAGTTAAATAAGGAGCACTGATTTTATCGTTTAATGGTGATTTCTGGTGTATAGGCTGGGATCACTGAACATGTGTGGAAAAGTGAAATATCCACGGCTAGCCTTTTCAGGTAATGGGCACTTGTAGCATGTTGTTTGTTTCATAAATCGTCTGGTTTTCGATTAATATAGTAGTCTACTCGATAAAAGGGAAAAGCGAGTAAAAGCTCATTACATCGTTTGACAGATTCATATCGCCTGTTTTAGCAAGTGTCGTAGAAAACATTATATTTGAATGGATGTTGACACTTACTAGAGTCGATCAAGAAAAAATAATAAGAGAATAAGCTCTGCCATTTTTTTGTCACTAAAATTATCCCACTACTACCTATCTTTATCATGGGCTCATAATTACTCTCATACACTCAACGTTCCTTGCTTTTATGATCTCGTCCCCTGATTTCTCTAACAGTAGTTAGTTCTTTAATAGGGATGCTGGGAAGAGAGAAGTCGGTTGGTGCTGATGTTAGAGGTGTTCATGTACTTCGAGACACATCTCTCTTTCATCAAGTTTCTTTTTTCATCCCTCTCACACTTACCTTTAATTTCTGTTGAATTTTGAGTTATCATGTACTCCGTCCATTTTTACCAATCCTTTACACTTTTCAAATTTCCCCTCACATATTTTGAAAAATGTAAAGATTTGGTAAAAATAGAGAGAGTATCTAAAGCTAGGCTTTAAAAGGTACCACACATTATTTAATGGCTCTATTGGATGATATCTTCATTGTAGATTTATTTGTTAGTTCGTGCTCTCTGCAATTCATCAATGTTAGCGATGATTCATTCTATTAAAATCCCACATTTAATTTTGTCTATCTAGTGAATTGTAGAACTCTTATTTCTCATGCTAATGTTTCTTTCCAAAAATATATTTTGTACTTAATACATGGAAGCCTCTTTGACCAGCTATAATAGTCAGCCTGATTTAAAGTTCCAAACAGTTTAAGTAATGAGCAAGAGATATAAAATTCCAAGTATTTAATCAATTTTATTATGAAGCTAGCCCATGTTTCTTTAGAATTGGTGATGTGTTGTGAGCACAAGTTCTTTGGGGATTTAAGTGTTTAACTCTAGACCTGCTTAAACTACCAGAATGCCTTGCAACTTTGTTACGAGCTTAACGCTTGCAGCCAAAGAATGTGATAGCTCGGGCAACTAAAGAATGTTTATCTTTGGTTCTATACTTGTAGATCATATTTTTATTAGCAAGAACCCCAAAGAAGAAGCTTTATTGATGTTTGCTTTGTATTATTGCTTTTTTAATACATTTGTAAATTTTAAACTTTATTATATTGTCGTTATTTTACAATAATGTATTTGTTTATTTATATAGTGGAGGTTACAGCATCCGGAATGTGTATGTTGCCTTATCGTTGCTCTTCATCAATGCTCATGTCAAAATCTATGATTTGTTTTACAGATTGGCATGATGCTCGTCTCCTAGCTCAGAAACATGGGCATGCAAATGGAATTTACAAGTGATGTACTGATCATAAAGGGGTGTAGTTTCCAGTTAATGTGTAATATATCAAATCCTTTGGACTAGAGGGCTTTTGATTTTTTTAGTTTGCTAGACTAAATTCTATCAACCAAAAACATTTGGTTAGAAGCTGTTTGAAGGGTGATTTATGCAAAGATGAAAGTTATAAGTCACTACATAACATCTATGTTGTTTCTATTTAAGTGTTTTTTTTAATGAGAAAATAAAATCTCGACGCTCTTTTGTGCCAAAAATATTACCGCCATGAAATTTTGATTGCGGGAAAACAGTCAACTAGGCACATAAAAGCGTCGCAAAGTAAATGTTAATGACGCAAAAAAGCGTCGACAATTGGTATAATTTCAACACAAAAAAGCGTCGACAAATCTCGACGGCCAAATTTTCGACGTATTTCAGAAGCGTCGACAACAAAATTGTCGACGCTTTTTTCCGTCGCGAATTAAGCAAAAAAGAGTCGAGAAACAAGGCTCTTTCTAATAGTACGTTTGGTGGGGAGTTGAATGGTAGGACTATGGGAGAAAGTGATCTCGAAAGTTGGATAGAGGGGTATTTTTTTAATATTTTAAAAATATACATCATCATACTTTTGTCATTTGTCTTTCCAAAAGTTACCAAAAAAAAAAAAAAAAACCTTAAATGTGAAAAGCCTTAAAAAGAAAGGTGGAACCTTACCAGTGAACAGAGGGAGTGATTTACAATAATGTTATAAATAATAGTAATAATCAGAACATTAATAGTGTATTAACAATTATGACAACAATGATTGAAACAGTATTTTCATAAGGTCATTTATTATAACTTAATTGCCAACAACGATTGAAACAATTTGATTATTTGTATAATTAATATAACATTAGAAATCGTAAGAATGATTCTTTATAAGTAAAAATTGATGAAACAATACCACCTTTGGGCCACCCTCCAAAACTCATTCCCCCACCCTCCATTCCACCCACCCACTTCTGCCCCCACCCTCCTCCAGCTTATTCTTCTTCTCTACCTCTTTCATAACAGCCTTCTCTTCCTCAACCTTCACAAAACTAGCCGCGGAGGTGTCAATCTCGTCATCCCCACAAGCTAGAAGGACGACATTCTCAAATTTCAACAACACCCGCAATTATCATCTTTGGCTAGTAACTAATCGCATTCACCACCGAATCCTTCACCACAAGCTTCTTATAGCTCATCAGAACCAGCTCCAGCGCCATCACCACCCTCCTCATATACATCTCATCCTTCAAAAATGATCATACACCCACTGCGAATCCATCACATTTGCATCTTCCTTCTCGCCCAACTCTCTCAATATCCTCGACCACACCCGCTGCATCTCTTGCATATGCCCCTCCACTCCCAAAATTAATCATACATGAACGCACAAAGCCCTCACATACGTCTCCTCCTCGTAGATAATAAAAAACACAGCCAAATGCCTCTTATTTCAGGGGTTGGGAAGGGCATTTTCGTGGGCAGCGAGGAGGTTTTACGGGGTGAAAAGAAGTTTTTCAGGGGTGGGGAAGGGGATTGTGGGGGTGGGAAAGGGTTTGGGGGGACGAAAAAGGGGTATAAGAGGTGGACTATGGGTTTACGAGGGCGGGCTAGAGGTGGTTGGGGTGGAGCAAGGGGTGGGAAAAAGATTTAGGAGGGTTGGGAGTGGGTGCTAATTGTGAGGGGGGAAGAAGAGGGAAATGGTTTTGAGATTTTCTAATTATTATTAGTTATTATCAATTAATAGTATTAGAAAAATAAATGTCATGTCATCACTTGAACGGAGATTCCCCGGTGACTTTCATGCCATTTTTGTTTGAAAGTGTTAAAGGTCATATCATTTTGGGAAAATTGATGACTGCTATCTTATATATAAGGCTTTTTCAAATTTGCTACCTTTTATAATTTTTTTTAAAACTGCTACCTTTCATAATATGTCCGGTCTAATTTTACTATCAAATTCTAATTCTGATTATTTAAGTATGAATTAACCGAAATACCCCCACCTCTTTCGGCCTACATTTCTTTTCACCCATTCAATTACACAAACTTCAATATCTCCATTATCATTCACCACATCCAATAAATCTTCATCTACCATGTCACTGAGATGATGTAGCAACCTTCTAAAGACCCTCATACTTTGCCACACCAACATGAACTTCTATATTTTTCTGAAACATTCCACATCATATCAGCTTCATTATTACCCCACCATTTGCATTCTTTATCCCCAACGCAACCCATAAACTCCATTTTTTCTCTCTCAAAAACCACCACTTCCATTAAACTTTCACCTGATGGAAATGGAATATAAAATAAATTGTGAAGAATTGAAGATGGAAGGAAGGGAAACCCCCCCCCCCCCCTCGACACACACACATAAACCCTAATTCAAAAGACTCACCTCTAATTGTTGTAAGAGTAGTGTGAGATTATGAACATAGGTGGTTAAAAAGCAATGAAGTGAAGAGAGTGAATGGATGAAGAAGGAAGAAGGAACATAGTGATAGGGGGGTTACTCCAATTGTTAGAAAGGGACAAGTAAGAAGGGTAAAATAGGTATTTAACATGTTAAGTTATTAAAAAAACGATTCTTTTGCTGAAAAGTAGGGAATATTCCGGCAAAATGTAACCGGAGAGTCCATCTAGTAGTAATTTTACATCGGAAGTATCATAAAAGGTAGCAGTTTTGTAATTTTTTTATAAAAAGTAACAATTTTGAAAAAGCTCTATATAAAATGTAACAGTTATCAATTTTCCCTATTATTTTCATTGATTTCGTAAGGTGGTACCGTTTTTGTTTAATGACTCAAAAGTGATGTTATTTTCATCAATTTTTCCTTATAATAATAATATGAAGAATAGTAATGATAAGAACCTTAATTAGTTTATTAACAATTATGAGAATGACAACAATGATTGAAACAACATTTTCATATTAAAGGTCATTCACTACAACTAAATTGAACTTATTGGAACTAAATTAAACTTGACCTATCAAACTAAACTAAACTAAACTTATAGTAACTAGATTAATTAGAACTACAACTAATAGTAACTAGATTAATTAGAACTACACTTGAATTAACAAAACTGAACCGAACTAAAATAAAACTGAACTGAAACTACCGCTCATGAAAGCCGACAGAACAGAGCCCCGGAATGGAGATTACACATGAAAGATCAGACGAAAGTTGTCATAGTGACAACTGGAAAGTGACCGTTTTAGATAAGGTCAAGATACCTTCAACGAAAACCTCACTAATCACTACATAAAAAAATGAAGCAATGTCAACAGCCAAGAGCATGCAAATTTTTCTGATTTAAACATCGCCAATCATGAGGAGACATTGCGAAATCAAAATACAAAGAACAGAAAATAAACATTCAGCATTTTTTTCCCACTAAAAGCATAGCTCAGCTACATCTACCGGACGGTGACAATATCATCAATCTTCAAGATCATCTTAACACACTCTGTTGCCAAGGTGATTGCACTCGTACTTACGAGTAAAGGCTGAACCACATTCTCTTCTAAGATGTTAGTAATTTGTCCCTTCCTCACGTTGATTCCAGCATTAACCTCTCCTTGTGCATGTCTGTTTCGCAGCTCAGTAACAATAGCAATGGGGTTGAGACCTGCATTTTCAGCCAAAGTGTATGGAATAACCTCTAGAGCCTCAGCAAAGGACTTCACGCAATAGCTCTCCATTCCTTTCAACGACTTTGCCCAGGCCCCAAGCTGCCTAGACAGCTCAATCTCCGGAGCCCCACCACCTGCAATCAAAAACCTCTTGCTCACCAAACACCTAACAACACACAAAGCATCATGCAAACTCCTCTCGGCCTCGTCCAAAACCAACAGATTAGACCCTCTCACCAGAACAGTAGTCGTCCTTCCCATATCCCTAATTCCAGTAATTTTGACAATCTTAGACTCCCCAAGAGAAACCTCCTCAACCATATCAGCATACCCCAGCTTCTCAGCCCTAAAATGCTCGATATTCGCAATAGGCAAACAATTCAAGGTCTTCGTAATGAACTCAATATCATCCCTCTCAACATCCTTAATCACCAAAATCTTCGCTTTTGCCAAGTAATGCAACGACAAATCTGTAACAGCATCCCTCAAAATACTCTTTTGAATCAAAAGGACATTACACCCAGTAGCCTTAATCTTCTTAATCATCCCCAATATATAATTCCTCTCCTCCTTCAGAATCCTATCCATTTGTGTATAATCAGAAACAACAATACTCTGCTCAATATCAGTCTTCGGGGGCGAAATCTGGAACTGAATAACACCAATCTTAGCATTCTCCATCCTGGTAGGCCCACCAGCAGTATGTGAAACCTTCTTATCAAAAACCAGCCCCTTAACCAACTCAGTATCATCCACAGTCCCGCCAAGCTTCTTCACAATCTTAATATCCCTCAAATCAACCATATCTGGTTTTGCCGGATCAACCACAGATAAAACAGAATCCACAGCAAGGGGAGCCAAGAGTGTTGAATATTGGCTAACAACCTGTACACATAACATGATTCCACCCATTCAACAATGGTTCACATCAAATCTTTCAATTCAACTGAAAAATCATTTGTCCAAAACATTTGGCAGTCCAGACCCTTTGCAAGTCTAATTTCAAATGTCTAAGACAAAAAAAGAAGATGCTAATGAAAATCAATAACTATATTGGATTTTCCTCCTATGCTTGTGAGAAGCTTTCACGATATCTACCATTCAACAAGAGTTCAGACTTCCGATGGTGTACTTCTTGACCTAGAAATTCAGGAGTCAACAGCAAGGGCAAACACTACACTAACACAAGCCTTCATAGAAGCACACATTAGAACTCTCTTTAATGTTGAACTTAGATCATATGAAGACACATATACAACCTTAATCCATTAAAATTCTACACTAAAATCAGGCTTTTATTTTATCTATAACTGTTACTTATTTTTCCTTCTACCCGACTGGTAGAAGCTCTTCATTAATGTTACCTACCATTCCACAAAGTCCGGACTCCAATTGTTAGTATTTCGTAACCTACAATCAAGGATTACAACAATGTGCCAGAACATATAGAAAGCTTATTGAAAAGTAATTGAAGTGCGCCAAACAATCTCGTTAATGTTAATAATAAACTCCACAAAAAAGATAAAAACTGCTATAGAAGCCTTAGTACAATTAATCTTACACAGCAAAATTGCAATATACCTCTTACCTTAAAATTAAGGCAAAAGTTGCTAAAATTCTAATGAAACACGCCTAGAGTCTCCTAGAGAAACTAACTTTTAAAAAAAGTTCTATAAAAAAACACCACAACTTTCAACCAATTCAAAATATTCTACCGAATAATTGAATGATTTCACCTTTCTGTGATAATTCGTTAAAAATTTGACTAATGCTACCCATGTTTTCGAATTTTAAGTCACTTCTTAACCTAAACATGAAGATGCCAACAAACGCCTTATTTGAATCTCTTTAATGTTAGCAAAGACAGCATAACACACACGGAACAAAAAAATAGTTAAGCAAATCACATATTATTACTATCATCAATCAGTAACCCCTAGCTAATACTGTCCTTGCTAAACGTAGAGGTGCTTTATGGTTTCAGAGTTGGCATTTATCGCGTAAACCAAACGCTCACCCCCACTGCTCACTCCGTCCTATCACAAGCAAAATGTATACCATGTTCCCAGTTTAAAATTCATCGTTTTTTTTTTTTTTTGGTATCTTCTCACATTTCTTAGTACGTTTCTTATATAATTGTAACATTTCGAAATTTTTCAAGGCACATATATTTCATAAAGGCGACAATAAAAAACACTTAAAATACTCCGTCCGTCCCATTCATTTCCCCCCACTTCCATTTTGGGCATCCCATTCATTTTCCCTATTTCTAATTTGGGCAAAAAATAGTACATAAAAACCACACAACACACAATCATGTATCTGTGGGCCCAGAATAGATTTACTCACATATTTCTCACTAATAAAAGCAAACGACTAGACGATTATTTTTAAAAAAAAAAAACATAAAAGTGCATACAAAATTACTTCAGAGTACATACTCTCATGTGTATGCAATATATCTTGCTAAGCGAGAGAGTACCAAAAACCCTAATATCTGCCATTTTTACCTAACAAAACAAAAATAAAGCACGCCGTAGCACGAAAGTTCTAGTAGTTGAGAAACTAAAATTGAAACAAAACCAATTATGATTACTTGACAAAAAAAAGCAAAAAATGGAAATAAAAAAAATATACCTTGCTGTTCAGGGAAGTGGAGGCGGACTTAATAAGCGAATCCTTATCGGACAACTCAAGGGGGATAGCCATAGCAGTAAGGACCTCAACAGCCTTAACAGACAACTTATAAAGCGCATCGGAGATAACAGTGGGGTGGATCCCATTCAACAGAAGAGAAGAGCAAACTTTAAGCAGCGCACCGGCAATGACAACAACAGTGGTGGTTCCATCCCCGGCAACGGTGTCCTGCGATCTGCTCAACTGGACGAGCATCTTCGCCGCGGGCTGAAGGACTTCCATTTTGTTCAAGATGGTTGCGCCGTCGTTGGTTATGATGACGTCACCCGATGCGGTTTGGATCATCTTGTCCATCCCCTTTGGCCCCAGGCTTGTGCGGACCGTGTCCGACACGGCCCGCCCCGCGGAGATATTTTGTTGGCGGATGTCTTCCGTGCGTTTGTTGTCTACGAAGGTTTCGGACTTGGGTGCCCTCGTTGGGGCTTGCACTGCTGCTGTTGACATTGTGGGAGAGAGATTTGGTGTTTCTGGGGTTAAGGGAGTGGGGGTTGGGTATAGTATAACCTAGAAAACTTGAAATGGAAGAGTGGGAATGAGAGAGAGAGTCAGAGAGTGACCGAAGAAGTGCTTGGAGTAGGGCTCATTAGAATGCATGGAAGAGTCTGGATCTAGGTCTTGGGCCTTGGTTTCCTTGGTCCGACTACGCAAATTATATTGTGGACCCATGTCTATATAGAAACATGGACCTCTTGAGAGAAAGTGGGAAAAAAGAGGGAAATTTTTGGCAGTTTTTTTTTTTTTTTTTGCTGATTTTCACTTTTTTGCCCACATAAATGAAGAGGACCACATAAAAAGGTGGATATGGGTCCATAGTATAAGAATTGGTCCAACTAGAGCCCTAATTAAACCTTAATCTCCCATTTCATAATTGGATGGAGATCTAATTAGTTAAGGAAAATTACAATTGGTGTCCCTTAGACTATGCATACTAAATCAATAAAAAAAAATATTGAAAATAAAAATTGAAAATAAAAATAGTTCAGTAATTAAAAGTCATATGACAGAGAAGTATACAATATACCTCATAATCAAACGAATATAAATCAAGTAAAATCAAAATAAACTCAACTCTAATATATTGTGGATCATTGTGAAGTAGATAAGACTCTGCATGTCCTCTTTCATATCGTTGTTTAGTTATACATACGAGGGGTCTATCGATCCATCATGATATTAAAAAGGATGAGATAACTCTGTAGATTGCAAGCGCTAATTAATCCGGAGCCTCTTGTTTGATCATAGAAAGTGTCTTCAATGAACTACTCAACTATCAAGGTACTAAACTCACACAAGGAGAGACAAATGATCCTACATAGGGGATAGATAAAATCCCACATAGAGGAAAGACTACAATATTTATATTTAAATCGATTGAATCAATCTTAAAAAGACATGGCATAATCATATTCAGTTTCCTCTCTATATAGAACATATTGTCTTTAAAACAACATTCAACCACAAATAACCATGAAATAAGAGTCCAACTATCTACACCACTCAACATAGGAAGACACAAGGGTTTACCTTTGCCTCTAGTGGTAGGTGAAGAACACAAGGCCATGATTATGTTCGAGTAAACATGTTGCAGCGCTAAGGACTTGTGGACTCTCCTCTGCACGCCAAGTAATGTTTGTGTAATCTCGAAAATGTGAGGATGAATATTTGGCCTACAGTCAAGCTTCAGGGTTTGAACACCCTTAGATTCTTCCAATTTCTTCTCAAGGTCATGGTCATGAGTCCTCATTTTAGCCTTGAGAACCCCAAGTTTACCTTCAAGAAGTGTTGGCACAACCATGAACAAAACTTGCTCAGAATATGTCACATTAGTAGTAAACAAATCTTACAATGTGGCTTTAACTTCACAAGTTTGTGTTTCAGGATGCAATACAAGTTTTAGGCCATGTACTTTGTGGACTACTCTAAAAAATGCTTAACCAACTCAAGAATTCAGTAACATATGCAAGACAGTCCATAAAGTGACTATAAGACTCACTTTTTATAGTGTATTTATGTTTTAAGCCAATCAACAACTTTGATAAGAAAAACAACAAACAAAAGAAGATGGTAGGGATATGTTACAAGAGAAGTAATGTTACCTAAGATTCCAAGAACACTAAAACAAAAAGGAAAACAAAAGAGAACTCTACATAATAGAGAACAAAAGACATACTAAAACAACAACAAAAGGAGTGAACTTTCCCATAAATTGTTTTAAGAAAAACGTACATCCTAACAATTTCGAAACTTATAAAAAGTATGTAACTTTAACCGCGCAAAATAAAACCATATGTCTAATAAGCATTTCCACCATGTTCATCTCGAAAATGATTGTAATTTAAGTGATTTAAAACAAGATTGAAAACAAGGAAAAACAAGACAACTCTTTTATGATGAAGAAATATCTATACAAATGAAGCTAAAAGAAGGGATATGAAAAATACCAAGCTTCAAAGAGAATAAGAAAGATTATTTCTTAGTTTGTTTGCACCACAAAGGCAGCAACCTTACCAAAGAGTTTCTCACCACACAAGTTAAGAAAGTTTTGAACACAAAGCTCAAGTTATTTTTCATATTCATAATTATCTTCATTGATTTCTTACAAGCATAAGGTGGCCTTATATAGGCACATAACCTAAATAAACTCTACTAGACAGCTTGTAAAAATAAGGAAAGATCTATACTCATGTATAAGGGTTTTACAGTGTAAGTAGTAAAAGTTACAACTAGAAAAGGATAAAGGGTGGGTAAAACTTTGTGGTAGCCAACTCCTCTCATTTTTAACATCTTCCTTGTTGTTCAAGGCATGTTTGTCGTGCCAACGAGTGGTCATGGTAGTTCTAAATATAATGTAGGTCCCAAGCAGCTGAAAAAGAGACGAGACAAGGTGTGACATGTGGTCCTTCTTGAATCTTATGCATTTTCCTTGTC
Organism: Corrigiola litoralis; assembly: GCA_901111285.1. Lineage (NCBI taxonomy): Eukaryota > Viridiplantae > Streptophyta > Magnoliopsida > Caryophyllales > Caryophyllaceae > Corrigiola > Corrigiola litoralis. The sequence continues at coordinate 21,062 of CAAKMY010044426.1, read as the reverse complement.
ATTACTGAGCTTTACTTATGAATCATCACTTGACCTTCTTATCTCTTCCTTAATATGTTAAAAAGAGATGATAGAGTAGAAGTCATATCACACATAAAAAGTCATTGCACCTAGTAATTTCAAAACTGTACTACGTCAACATCATTGTTCAGCCCTTAACTATGGCAGTTTCAAAGTGTCATAACTTGATTGTCTTTTAGCCAAATGACATGATAATTGCTAGTAGATAAATTTGAGGTAAAGGTCCTCAAAATGAAATCTAAGTTTGCATGATTCGTTAACAAATAGGTGGCGAAAGAACAAAATTACCCCTGCATAAACTTATTGACAATAACGGAATAAAGCCTCAATGTCATAGCTCATACAATCCAATCTGTCGATATGAATTATGATTTTTTTTATTCTGATTAAACCTACGTAAATTAGCTTTCATTTCCAAGAAGAATTACTTGAAAACATGTTGTAGAATTCAAAATATGTAGCATTGAGAGATGACAAGTCATATCTACAATATTATAGTTCAGGTTTCACCTCTAGACTGAAATGAATATATCTCAAAATGTAGAGATGATTTGAGCTCGTCATCAAAAGCACAATGAAGTAAACATGTTGAAGCTTCAAATGAGTCATAAAGCTCACCGTTTTAAGCATAAACCAAGCCGCTAGAAACCATACAAGTTGACTGAATTGCAGACAACAACCAAGTTATTATGTTATGCTCTTGTTGTCCACTATTGTACTTTTGTTGTCACAAGTTGTGTCATGGTAATAACTTGATGGATCCGTGAGTGCTAGAACTCTTCTCGCAAGGAGTTCATATTATTGGGATGGCAGAAAAGGCATTGGGATGATATCTCTAGAGGGTAAATAGATTAGAGGAAAGCCAAATGTCACCCTAACTGTGCAAAATAAGTTTTAATAATATAGGATAGATAGATATAGAAATTTGTTAGAAATGTGGTTTGATACGTCCATTCTCATTTGTTAGACTTTAACTTAGCTCATTAGCATTAAAAAAAATATGAAATTCCTTCAGATGGCAATAATTTCGTATTGTGGAAAGATATTATATGAGGTAAGCAAAGAGGAAAAGATAGATATTAGAAGTGGTAGTCTAGTGACAACAAAAGTAGTGGTGGTGGAGAAATAAGTCACAAATTGGGTAGTTTAATAGGAGCAAGAGGAGGGTGATGTGCCTTTTGAGGGCTAACATATACTCTCTATAGTTATGTTTATTCTTCCTATTTTGCTTTTGTGCACTACTTATAAGTAAAGATTAGTCATATATTTTCTTTCTAATATATAAGTTAAAATATAGTCATATGGGATCTTGTTTGATTTATCTTAATGAGTAGATTAAGAATATCAACTTTTTATAATTTTTACTAACATATAACTAAATATATTTAAAATACAAAATGTGCATTGGCAAACGTAAAATGTTTCTTTATGAATAATAAACATAACTAGAGGGGAGTAATACTTGTACAGTTGTACAAAGAGAGGATTCCAATGATACGTCCCAATTTTCCACATTGTCTGCACGCAATCGGGACATAAAATCTGAACTGTTGACTTGTTATACCGTGTTGGACTGTAGGATTTGTGCGTCGAGCTTCGCGTTAAGCTGCTAATGGTAAGCACTAGCAATCGGCCGTAAAGAACACCCTGGCAGAAGATTACCCTGTTAACTCACGAGTCATGACAACTTACTATTTATCATAATGGTTATGGAACCAAAGTTGGTTGGTGTGAGTGGTAAAAACTCTCATCCCCTAAACCAGTATTTAGGGAGTTCAAATCCTAACTCTTAAAAATGGAGCAACCAAACTTGGAAGAGACTACCCATTATATTCAGTACCCCGAAGGATACTATTCCTACTACGGTAGGGGTACTCCGAAGGCACCAAAACAAAAAAAAAAAAAAAAAATCAGATTACGATTTTAAAAGAAAAACAATATCAAATAAATCAAGATCCAATTTCGGGTCATTTCTTCGTAATGGTCATGAAGACCCAAGAAATATTGGAACATGTTATTTCTGCTAATTTTGCCTTACCAGAGCTTATTACATTAAAAAAAAAAAAAATTGTTGAGGCCATCTTAATTATTAAGATCCACGGAATATGTATTTTGATTTCATTTAGTACACTATCTAGTACAAAGAAAGGATCTGATAGCAGATATCTAACTCATCTAATTTGATACGCTACATACATTTATGTACACGATGAGCACCATCTCAAAATGAAAATGATCAAAAAAGCTATTCGCCCCTAAGTAGTGTGTAGAATAGTAAATTTGAGAACTTCAGTCCAATTGATACCACAGGTATATGAAGCACCAAGCAGAGCTCACGCAGCCAAGTCTCCTTAATATGTTTAAGGATGATTGATCATCTTAGATAAGTTTGTACACTAAATACACGTCTTTCAATATTGCTATGAAGATAATGATCATCAGAGCACTTGCGAACGACTCTTCACGAAGGTCAGGTTGAATTGATGACCACCTTGGTCATAAGTTTGATGAACTATCAAATACACATCTTTTGATAGTTACTGCAAATTTACTAACCTTAGTAGGGTGGAAGACAACAGCACATACACCAAAGCAAACTGCAATGGCTGCAATCATATAAAAGAAGGGCCGAGAAATGACAAATCTCTTAGAAAACATGAGGCTATACGATTTCTCCTGCCATTCTCTGCTATTATCAACATTCAAAAGTGAGACAGTTTCAGCTTTTCCCCGAGACTCCAAACAATCTACAAATGTTGACTTCGTGTGGTCTCTCGTGTCCACAACCTGTTGTAATACAGATACACAACCGAATAATACAGGTCATTTATTGAGAACCCAATAACATCATATATCTTTCTCTTTTTTTTGATGATAGAGTAATCCTACTTAAATCACTGAAATGCAAAAGCCAAAAGGTTTAAACATCCAAAGAGATACATCACCCCCAAGAAACCAAAACAAACACCAAATAACCAAAGCGGAACCCCAAAGCCCAATAACCCAAGCAACAAAACAAAACGCAACAAAAAGCCCCTCAGACCACCTAGAAACGCAAACGACACAAAAACAAGCCCCCAAAGAACCTAGACCTCAGATCTAGTAACACCAAAAGAAAAGGAAAAAAATGCAAGACTTTCAGACTCAAAAAGTATGCACAAAATAATGATAACAGAACAAGACAAAGAAGCACAGATGGCATCTGAAGCTAGTGCACACTGACGATCTTGAAGTCGACTAAAAAGAACACTACAGCAAGACAACACCTTAAGTAAAACAAGAAAACTCCTAATACAAAGCACACTCAAAACAAGCCACATAATCAAGAACACAAGGAACTAGCAACCCCAATCTCTCCCCTTTGGTCGAAGTCCGGCCTTACTTACTGCATCACTCATGTTCGCATTGTGGATATCATATGAGTGAATAATTGAAAGTCCCTGGCAAGACCGCAGTTGCAAATGCTTTCAAGTAGCAAGACATGATCACATTTCTCTTAGTCAGGGAAGCAAAAGGAGTCCACCAAAGGTCAAGGATTATGTAACAAGAATAACTTGTCCCCTTCTATCTGGACCCTCTTTAATAACTTTGTACTCATAGGAGGGACAGGATGCATGATATGATGTATATTTTCAACAGAGTATGGTTTGTAGGATACATCAATGGAATCGAAGTAGAAGACTGGTTATGTAGACCAGCAAGAGAGCCTGAAAAGACTGGTTACCAAGAAAAGGTTAAAAGAGCTTTCAATACTCACCGTCCTAATCTTAAAAAAACACTGGACAAATATTGGGAAGGTTTGAACAATTGAATGGGCTCCTTGATTTAAATCAAAACTGGAATCATGATTGATACAGGAGCATTTCCCCTTTATGAATAGTGTTAACAGGATCCTAAGCCATCCGAAGAGATATTGTCCACCAAAACAAAAACTAATATTTTGTTAGCTTTTACTTTAATATAAAATAAAGGATAAATTAATATCCATCCTGCATCAGGATGAGAAATGGTTGCACTTGTAAGAACTAAAAATGCAGACATTCTCTACATACAGGGAGCACTAGAATTGCAGGGAGATCTAATAGGACATATATACAGACAATAAGGGTACCTACAGGCTATTGCCAGGTTCTCAATTACATTTGTACAAGGTTATGTATAATAAATAATCTATTGCTGAGTGTATAGACAAATATGTCTGTTAGATATATAGAAAACTCACAGCTCCTAATGTTTCTCTAAAGTAGGATGTCGTTTATTATATCTCCTCCATTCCCAAGGTCCATCCACCATAAATGCATACACCATGTACCATGAGAACGGATTATTCAAATTTTTGCTTTTTTGCTCTCATCCTGCTTATTTACCCACTTGAAAATTATCAATAAACAACACAATTTTCAAGTTGTTTGGTTGCAGAGTCTCTCAAGCCACAACTGCAAATTTCACTTTTTGAATTATAACTCAATCCCTAATCAAGATGACTTCAAGAATTCATATCAAGTCTTCAGTCTTCTCATCCTCTTAAGTGATATTTGCTTTAGTTAGGGTGCAGTTTACGCGCCAGAAGTACCCAGGATTCAAGTTCACAAGACTTCAAATAAAACCAAGAAAGGGGAAGAAGGGAAGTTAAAAAAAAAAAAAGAAAAAACAGGCCAACCTGCCTCAGTTTTAGATAGGTATTCAGATATCGGTTACAACTGGTCCTTGTTCACAGGTCCTCACATTTAAAACCAGTAGGTCTAGCTCACCTAAATTTATGTGTTATATGTACACATCACACCACTAATCACCGGAAAAGTCATCAAACACAAGAAACACCAGGACTCAGAAGTCAGGCACTTTGAGAGATGAAAACCTTACTAATAACTGCAAAGTCATATAGACACAGTAAATACCAGGACTTCAGAAGTCAGATATTTTGTTTGATAGATGGCAACCTTTAAAGACAAATCTCGATTTACTTAAGAAAATATAGTTTATTACAACTCTATGCACTGAATAAACAAGGAAGCCAAACACCGACGACAGCTGTTCCCGAAACAAATATGTAATGGTTGAACAAACATTCAGTGAATCTAAAGATTGGCAAACATATTTCATCCAGCACAGAAAAAAAGACAATACCTGACAAACATAATTTAGATTCAAACAACATTTCAAAAACCTAAGAAAGGAACACAAACTCATCATCAATATAATATGACGGACAAAGAAAAAAGACCCCTCTGCTATCTTTGTAATAGAAACCTGGAAAACCTGTTCGGGCAGGGCCAAAGGGTTACTAACATATTGCCTACATACGGGGAAAAAAAGAAGAAAAAGAAACAGATAGAGAGAAGGGTACTTAAACATATAATCAATCAAAGGAATACAGGATAGCTAAACCAAAATTGAAGATATAGTTGATTGAGTGAATATATTTGCAGCAACGCTACTCAATTCTTAACAGACAGAGAGCAATGTCATCATCAGATGATGATGACATATTGACACGGGTTGTCAAAGCATTCCTATAATAACTGATGACAGAAATAAAAAATAAGTCTCAGAAAAATATTTACAAGTATATTACCACAGAAAGCGAATTAAAGCAAAGCTGACTTCATAAGTTCATATCCATGTATTTACGAATAAGAAACTAAGCATAAAGCAGAAAGAAAAGCCCAAGTAATGAAGCATCACCTGACAGACGTGTTGATGAGTGGACAGCAAGTCATCAGCTGGAAATCGTGACAAGTATCTATGACCTTCCAGCAGAGATTTCCTAGCATACCCATCTTTAAGAACACCTTGTTTTAGAAAGTCTTCAGCACGATTAATATATTCCTTGAACAACCTCCTATTTAAATCAGGAGCGGTAGCCACATCACTGGACTCAATCTCATCCAACACGATCTGCAGAGATTGCAAGATCTTTTCCAAGATGGAAGTGGATTTATTTCTTATCAAGAAGTTCAACAAGTAATTGAGTCTCTGAATATGAGAAGAGGTTAACACATGGTGAAACTTCTCTGGAGAAGGCCACTTAAGCAACCAAGCCACATCCAGCATAAACTCGGAAAATGCGGTTTGTCTCGAGCACGGAACCTGGCATGGTCCTTGTGAAGATCCACTAGGTGGAATCTTTGCATTCTTATAACAATTAGAACAATCATACTTCTGGTGTATCATGTGTATCTCAGAACAAACATGCTCATCGCCAATGAGAACAGGTATGAAGTTAGATAGCCCACACTCATTCTCCACCTGCATAAAGAATTTTAACAATACGCTTTAGAGACGTGATCTTAATTCATTACAGCAACTATGAAGCCAAGAAACCCAATTTTGCTGCTGCAAGACTAGATATTAAGAACAACTTAACCTGTGTTATAGGAAGACGATGTACAAGCTAACCAACAAAGAAATACACAGAATAAGCCCAAAGCAAGGCCGCAACTAGCAAGGCAACGAGATAGGGAGCAGCCAGCAGAGAAAAAAGCTCCATAATAAGACTATCTTCTTGTTAAGGGATACCATGTCCTAACACTATCTTCTTTGAAGGAGTATGGACATCATGTCATAATAACAATATGCACAACAGAAACTCAAAATACCTGAGAAGTGCCAAATTCTTAAGTTCTTCAGTTGTCAAAATTTAACGGAATCAAGACTTCCCACGAGTTTCACTTCCAAAGAATAGGGGAGTAGTGTATACCTACGACCTCATAGGCAAGTGGATATTATGCAGAGACATTCCTATATTTAGTCACACAAGTTTTACCACCTCCCAATCATTTGATTTTGACATGAATACAATTGAAGTACGCATCGAAAGAAACTATTACTCGTTGTCCATTTGAAGCTTCTTTCTTATCACCAAGCTTTCTGAGTAGAGAAGAATAAGAAGCTTATAATAAACTAATTACCAGATAAGGAGAACAAGGCTTTATGTACTATGATATTCTACAGGAACACATGGTTTGAAGAAAACTTTTGAGGTGTTCCAAGAAATTGCTGGTTTTACTTTAAATGTAACGCACGTACAAGCAACGAAGACTCTTACCATGATTAAATGAGAGAATGGATGTTTCGAGTTGTAGCATTATGTGGCCTTTTTAACCATAACTTTCAAACTGTTCTTATTGGGGAAATCATAACGATATCATAATACATTCAAGTTCCTTGATACATTCCACAACTTTCAAACTGGAAACAGCTCCAGTCCTACATGTTCACTGTAACCATATCTTGATAGTTTGAATAAGATGAACAGTTCTCGGATACAAACACCTAATAATACAACAAAGTAGAGAGTCCAAATAATAAACAAAGAACTTAAGTGAGATCGTGATTTTTTGCCAACGCTTCACTGAGGCAAATTTTTTTACATGTTTAAGACTTCCATCTGACAGGTAACACATAGATTCGGCATGTCACATTCAGAACGGTTTTAGTATCATTAGAATATGAAAACTAAAGGATTAGGAATGGATGTGTAGCAAAAGTAAATACGAACTTCAACTAACCTCAATGAATGCAGGACCAAAGAAACTTGGTTCTGTATGTGGTACATATATTCGGAAGAATTGACGATCAAAATCAACAGCAGATTCTTTTTCACCTCTCTCACCAGGAAAAGCTACATAGTAATCATGAGCCACATACTTCCCAGCAAAGGAAATGAGAGACCTACCATAACAACCAACGACGATCAAAAGGAATCGCATCCATAAAAGAATATCTGAATAATGAGCTACCAGCAAGGGAAGTACAACAGCATAACTGATTTCACAAGTTGGAATAAAAAACAAATGAAATCACGAAATCTGAGGTGCTAGAAGCAGAAGAAATTTACACGCTCCTCTTAGAACTGTACAACTACTTGAAACTATGGTCAAATACCAATACACTACCACACATCATAGCATCGCTCAAACTTTAGTGAACCCAAGAAAAAACAACACAGGAAGACAGTAATAAAGAACAAAAGATAGACTACAAAAGGCAAAAAATTTCATGCCTTCAAACATGATTTCTCACCATAGCACAAAGAAAATGAGTACTTCCTCCATTTCTTTAGTTTCTTCCCATTTGACTTTTGGGCACCATTCATGAGTAAAATTGACTTTAGAATTCTTTGCAACATATATAAAATAATAAAATACAGTCATATGAGATCTTGTTTGATTTGGCTTAATTAGTAGATTAGAATATCAACTTTTTATAATTTTTACTAGCATGAAACTAAAGATATTTAGAATATAAAATGTGCATTGACATACGTGCAAAAGGGGAATGGGAAGAAATTAAAGAAATGGAGGAAGTTCATGATAAACAGAGTGTATGCCAAATTTTGAAAACACAGAGAAAAGGCATGTACAAAGGGTCTTGATTAGTCTCGTAAGTACTTTTTCTTGTAGAAAGATAACTTCCTTGACACAGATGGACACATGAGAGACATGTATCTACTAACATAAAGGCCAATGGGCGCCTTTGCTTTTAGTCAAAAGGGGAGCAAAGTACCTGGCCCTTTCAACCACCTCCACCTACACCAACCCCCCACCCCAACACCCTCAAGTTCCCTGTTTACAAACTAAAACTATATTAACTATCGAGGAATCGTTTCGAAGAGAGTATTTAAATGAACATTCAGCCCCCAAATGCACTAGTAATAGATGGTTAACAAGATAATAAACAAGATTGAGCAAACCCCAGCACTTCCTAGAACTGTGCCACATAAATAATTACAATTAAAATTCAGTAACTGACAAACAAATTTTTCTCCATACCGAAATTTTGGTTGAAGTAAATTGCTTCCACAAGCAATGAAATCCATTGGTTTTCCAGCCTCAAAACAAGGAGGATAGACATAGTGAAGTTTTGGAGCCTGCAGTGCAACCTCGAGTTTTATCACAGAAGCTCCATCTGACAATGAGGAGACAGAGACTTATGAGAGGCCAGGAAAGAACGAGTAAGCATGGAATAATTCTATAATCCCAAAACCCCCATGGTGGCTACCGTGTCAGTGTTTAGGTTCAAATTCATGTTTGATTTTCTGGGTTTGGGAAGGTTATGTTTTTAATTTTTTTATGGATATTCAACTTCCACATTATGGATAGTGTACTTAGATTTTATGGATCTTGATGTCATTTATATTTCGACCTTGATATTAGTCATTAGTTTCGATTGTTTAACTTTTGAAAGGTTTTTGTTTAATTTATCATTAGAAAAGTCTATTTATTATATATCTTCTCTTTTTATATTATGGATCTTTGGGTCAATGTTTATAGATCTTACTTTAATTTGTAATTAAATAAAGTAGAAAATGATTATGCTTATTTTTCTTGTCAGACATGACTAGAATTTTACTATTTCTACTATTGACAATGTTGTTATATTCATGAAAAATATCAGTTCTTAATTTTTTGACTTTAATAATTAATTAATCAAATAAAACCAATAATAAAAATTATGGACATTGACCCAGCTATTTATGGATATTGCGCACTTATCTTATAGATATCGGTTAATCGGTTATTATCAACTTTGTTAGTATTAATAATAATAATAATAATGATACCAATAATTATAGTGTGAATGTGAATAGCAAGTGAATGGAAAGGAAAAAAAGAGTATAACTTCAAGGAAATGAAAAGCATAGAATAAAAAAATGTAAGTTGGAACTTGGAAATATTCAGCCACGTCCAACGCTGATGTCCAAACACACGCGGGGTACTCTGTTCCATTCACCCGTTGTGTGTGTATACGTTTCTACATATACACGTGTACCAATACCCACAAGTTCCCCATTTACAAACTGAATCTATATTAACTATCCCAATTTGTAGTTTCACTATCTGTGACCCCTATGTTAAGGACGACCTCTAAAGTTACATGTTTGACTCGACAATTACTTACAGAATTACCACTTTCAAAAGGTGGAGTTCTGAGTGATTTCATCATTTTCTCCCATGAAAGAGCACGCAGACAGACCCTTAAACTCTTAAACTTGGAAATGCGTGTAATGATCCCAGAGTCGACTGTCAAGCCACCACTAACACTCTACATAACACAGATGAATGTACTGGTTATTCTACTCCCATGAAAGCTTTCTCCCAGCATGTTTGGCTTGCTTCTATAGAACAGTTCTTTTAGATTTACCCTTTCTTAAGGCTGTTAACCCATTGTCTACTGATATGCTCGACTAGAAAAATGGGAAGAATTTTAGTGTGAATCTGAGGTCCTTTTCTGATCACCAGAAAGATATTGAAGCTATTATTGTAGCTGTTAGAGAAATTGTGGAGGCTAGATTAGTCTAGTTTTCCGGTTGGTATTTGATTATTGCTATCTTTGTCATAGAAACCTGGAAAACTGGAAAGATAGCAATAATCAAACATATCTAGGTTTCTATTACAAAGATAGCAATAATCAAATATAAACTGGAAAACTAGACTAATCTAGAACAAAGGGAAAAGATAAAAGTAATCGTCCTCAACAAGTGTGAAAATGCAAATGGGAAAAATTGACTAGAACAAAGGGAAAAGTTATCAATCGTCCTAACAACCAATAAATTATCCTCTAGAATCACATCTCTATCGTATTTTGCCTAACCCCCCCCCCCCCCTCTCTCAAACTCATGTTAATTAGCTAAAAAATTTGGAGTTTGCCAAATAGAGAAAATTAGTATTGCCACATAATTGATGTGGCGCAATCATTAAAGTAGTAGTAGAGACGACAAAGCCTCCTTTGAGCAACATAGAAAATAACGGCACAAGTCATAAGTAGAAGGCACGGGATAACGTCGGGAGTAGAAGTAAAATCCATGAATAACATTCGGACTAAAGACAATGAACGACACCATCTTGGACTAGATGTAGGCAATATGTAGAAATGAAGTAGTTGATTTATTTTGTTTTCTTTCTAGAAAAAGAGCCAAAGGGTTGGACAAGACCAACATGAATAGAGTGAAATAATATAAACTTTTATTAGAAATTGAAAAGTACATGAAAGTGTTGGTAGGTAGTAGAAAATATTATTAGATAGATTGATAAATCACCATGAATAAATCTCGTCGATAAACATTGAATTGTATGGATAGTTCGTACCCACTGGCGAAAAGCGTAAGCGACTTAGAGACCACTAGAAACGTGGTTTTGATACCATGAAAGAAAATGAGAGATTTGAGAGATATAATCCCTTGAATTATTATTGATGATAGGTTACAATTTTACATAAAACCTAGGTCTTCCAACCATAACAATATTAGGAGACATAACACTAGTAGGAAACAAATCAATACTTCCAAATCACAATATATTACTACTTACCATAAAGAATATATTCTGAAAATATATTCCAACAACACTGATCGGGAGAGGAGCAGATGCTACAAGTGCAGAGAGACATATTTTTTTGTTGGAAAATAGATATAATTTTGAAATCAAATTCTAGATTTTGAGAACAAGAGATCCACCTAGCTAAAGGTTACAAATGAGTCCAACTCCTTTGAGTAAGGGTAATCGGAACATCTTTAAAATCACCACTAGCCTTTGCCCACAGGGACGCAAAGCAAACTACCCTCCTGCAAACATACTCTGAAAAATGAAAAACTCCAGTAAAAATACTCGAATTCCTTTGAAACCAAATGCTCCACAAAGTAGCTCCTAAAGCAAACTTGCACAACTGCTTTTCATACTTCTACCCAACCCAGCAAAGGAAGTACGAAACAAGTCCATAATAGGGCTTGGAGAAACACACTGTTTCTCTTGCATACTTACTAGCCAGACACAGCAAATGGATTGTTTTACAGTAAACAAACAAATGTGAACTAGTCTCACTGTTTCGATCACACATATCACACAGACAACCGGACTAAGGGCAATTATAGACGGCTTTTTCTTTTCCATTAATTTGGATGAGCATCTCATCCAAATACATCAGGTTATTCTTCTGAAAATTACTTCTGAAAATTACTTCTGAATTCTGATTACATCCCAATCATTCTCACCATTGGAGCTCCGGGTGAAGTTAAGAAAACCATTAAATTTGAGGATGTGTGCCTTGACGTAAAAGAGTTCCAAGACTTGGTCGAAACATACTGGTTAGGGTTTCGTGCGACTAGCTACCATGGTTTTGGACTAAGAAAATAATTTGGTGCTTCTCAAACACAACAGGAATGCTTTTGACAATCATATGGTTTCATAATGGAAATTTGGTGCCCTTATGTATCTCCACGGCTGTTTCTTTGTGATTGTCAATAGGGATGGCAACATAATTTGAATCGGAGTCCAACCCGATCTGATAAAAGTAAAAAAAATATAATCCAAACTCACTAGGAATAAATCCGCTAGGAATAGATACGACTCCAAGTTAGAGGAGGGTCGGAATCGGACTTTGCTCAAACTCTAATGGACATCCGACGCACTTCCACCCCCATCAGACCTCTGACCCGCATGAAAGTTGGACTCTTGATAATGAAGGTCGGCACATATGTTTATGTTTATCATAATACTATTTATAGACATTTTTGTAGTGATTTGATGGTTTACATAGGTTGAATTTCATTCATACATTTTGGAATATGCAGCTAATAAAAATAACTTTTTAGAACTTTCAAAAAAAAAAAAATTTGGTAGGAAAAAAGTCATAGGACTGGAGACGGGTAGTAGGTAGCGGACTTTAGAGCGGGTCAGATTATCGGAGGTGGATATAGAGGCAGATTTTAGGTCCACATACCAAGCGTATTGGAGTCCGAGTTTGTGTAGTCCAACCCACCTCCAACCCACTACCATCCCTTATTGTTAATGAGAGGCCTCTTGATTTCTTTGCAAGCTCTTGGTTTCTTTGCAAGCTCTTTCTCACCTTCTCTTCATCTTGGTTATAGAATCATTAACAAATCGATTAGTAAGCCTACATATAGGAATTTCTTGAAGACGCTTACAATATACAATGAAAAATCTTTCACAGTAGCTCAGCTCGCTCCCTTGCTCACAAATAAGATCTCTTTGGACACAACACTTTGGGTTTGTTTGGTTAGGTGCTATGATGCTCGGACTCATATCCGACACGGGTATACCCAGGTGTCGGACTCATATAGGAATTTCCCAAGTACCGACACGGGTACTTGGGAAAAATGAAGAGTTTGGGCTTCATAGGTTGGGCGTAATTTAATCACCATTGCAATACCCAATTTAGACCAAAAATGGTGGTGAAATTAATAGAGAGAGGTAAGGGTTGCAATCACCATTACAAGGTAAGAGCTCTCATAGTACAAACTCATAATAATCAAAGAATAGTAAAACCTATGTAATCATCATTACGTGAATGGAGGTAATCAAACTCATCTCCTTCGTGTTATCATCCTCTCTCCCCTTCATTCTCAATTCCATTTGAATTAAGAAAACTCCATTACATTACAAAGTTGATTACACTACCATACGTAGCCTTTGATTTTCAACAAAGCCAATGTAACAGGTTTGAAAATGGATACGACAACATCATCTGATTTATATGTTGATAACTTTTGAGACCTATAAGAGCCATCTGGTGGTGGTCGAAATTTCTAGTTAGCGCACAATTTGGAAGTTTCACACACCATACTGGTGGTCTAAACCACCTTGCTTCATCTATCAATTGACTTAAACTTCACAAAATCCAAGTATAAAAGTTTATAATACAAGGAAACATTTACTTCATTTAAATGCTCAAGTCACCATGCCCCTCTTCTTTCTACTCTTCTCCTCCCTCATAACCTTAGGTCTGCATTCTCCGATTTATTGTTTGACATCAACAAATTTTGTTGACGTAGTTTTGTTTAATTTCACCTTTCGTTAATAATGTTAGTCTCTCCTACAGTGAGAGTTTCAGTCCCATATATTGATGGGTTAATTGAGTTCCCACTTAGGGAGATTTATTTATCAAGTATTTGTTCTATGGAGTCCTATGATAGTTCTTTCAACAAATTAGCAATGGCTATCAATTCTTCGTCAACAGCTTGCTCGAGTCACAACTATACCTTACTCTTTAAAACTACGCTGGATCAAGACGCCCCATCGTGGAAGGCTGATTATTGAAATGCGATTGAATAGAGGGTATGCAGAATCGCCAGATATCATACAAACGATCCACAATGCTATTGGAGAAGATTTTTGTTTTACAACCAAATTTGTTTTCATTGTACTTTGATATAAATGGTAGATCCGGTATAGCTAGGAATTAATGAAACCATCTTTACCCACAAAAAAAAAACAGTTTGGAATACATCCCTGTTATTTCTCCTTTCTCCTTTGACGACTGGTGAATTGTAGACGGTCCTTTTGGCTATTTGGTGGTGTACATGGAAAGAAAGGATAGTCAGCTTTTTGAGGAAATTTCTTGAGTGAGGCAAGAGTTAAAGTTCCACTTTTTAAAGTTCTGTAGTTGGGGCAAGTGTTGCATTCTAATGGGAACTTGTTTATCCTTCACTTTGAAGTTAAAATACCTGACAGCTTTATTTTCACACTATAACCATACTTAATAGCCTAAGGGCTTAACTTTATTGGCCCTACTTAGAACATGGGCACCATCCCGTGTTCTGATATGTTATTTTTCACTTATTGAGAAAATACAAAAAAAAATAACCAATAAGACATTATCTAACCTTTCACAACACGAAACGTCATGTCGTTTAGGTAAACCAACGCAGTGCCTCTGCCAGACAGCATTCCTCCAGGTCCAACAGAGCTTTGTACATAAGAAACAGGGTCTTCAAACAGCTGCACAACATCAAAATAGATTGAAGTGAAATCTAAGATAAAAAGTAAGAAAAAATATCCTGAACCAGTATGAGAAAAGAACAAGCGCTATAACTCTGCTCTATATTGAAGAATCCTTCCAGTAGAAGATCAAAACAGCGAGACAAGTTATTTTCATATATATCAAACAGAGCTTCAACCAGACAAATTACTTGATTCGTCTATCAATTAAATTACATTTCACAAACTCCACACCAATTTGCTGCGATGCAAAAAACTTGTGTAGCCGCTCAAACCATAAAACAAATTATCTCACAGAGATCAAGTCAAAAGCAACCTTATCAATCGTTAACTTAAGTACAACTACATGAAAACATACCAATTTCAAACAAGACAAGATGCATCCATATGGAAAGCACAGAATTGAAGGAAAATCAAAAGAGAGGACTATGAAATAAGTTCACCCCATGAATAAACAGCATAGTGTCTGGTTCAATGAGATGACCAAAATGCTACTTGACCAGCTACTGAGATAAGCACCCCCAGGCCAATACAGAGATAATAGTAGCAAGAGCCCTGTACACCTCAAACACATTGTGCCAATCTCACTTAAAATGTTCTGTAGTGTACTGGGAGCTCCGTACAGATACAGTCTACATGCCTTTGGTGAAAGGTTAAAATTTTCAGTGATGGTGGCATTAATTTTACTGAAAGTTCAACTGTGGGATGAAACAATTACCCATAACATAAAGCGTCAGATTTCTATCATTAACATTACCTTCACCCACATAAACTGCGGCATTGAAACAAATGCAGTCATTATAGTACAACCAGGACGGATGTAGCCCTCCAACTCAACAGGCATGCTAGACAACCACTGGAATATCTGTACAAATAGAAAAACATAAACATGTTATTGTACCTGATAATATTACAGAGAAAAGAAACAACCATTACTAAAAAGTAACATTATCAGTTGACATACTTGATGTCGAAGTCGTCGAGGGAACTCTGCAGGGTTCCAGTCATAGAGTTTGAATGAGATACGACCTGTAGGGCACTACAATAGAAATTATCAGCTAAGAAGCTAAATTAAATAATGGCGAGATTTTGAACCAAATATAAAAGCAATTAGAACCTACCACTGATGAGTACGCACTCTTATTGTCACAAGAAGGTGGAGATAGATCTTGCTTGGAATTTTCTAACACTCTATCAACTTGAGTAAAAGTCATACTGTCACTATCAATATTCTGACATTCTGGAGCTGAGCAGAGATTTGACAAAGTTCCATCTTTAGAGTCTTCTCTTTCAGCTATTTGGCTGGTTGACGATGCATTTTCTGTAATCAAGGGAATTTACTCACTATGAATAGCATGGCATATCAACCAGCATGTTCATCACACTGGATATAAATAGTTTAGTTACCAGATACCATAGTGTCATATTTCTCTTCAGCAGCTATAAAATATCTTCCCAGAAGCATACAAGAGCATGAGTAATAAAGGTTAATAATGTATTACCTTTACCTACTTCCCCATCAGAGGAAACATCTTCTGTCTGCAAATCCCCTACAGCATCCTTTTCCAAAGCTACTGTAGTATCAGCAGGTTTCCTTCGTCTTCTATTGTTATGGCGCTCCAATTTACGTCTACAACTACGTTTACCTTCATCAAAATCTGACAAGATGTGAAACCTGTCATGAAGCCAAACATGTACGAGATCACTACCAATAACAGTTCATTACACAAGCATAGCAATTTGCTTCATCAAGTCCTATCTCTCTCACCTTTCTACTCCTACCAATACCAAAGAATGCAACTAAATGACACATGTTGGCATAATCAAATATCCTTCTATATTTTAAATTTTTCATTATGTTAGAAAGAGAACACATCAGACTTGCCTCTCCAAGAAAAAATGGGATAATGATAGTACCTCTTAAAGAGTACTCCGTATAAAATAAATCAGCAACTAGAAAAAGTGGGTGTATCATATAAAATAAGTCTAACATGAAACTAAAAACATTAAAAACATGAATTAATGACACCTAACCAACTAACATTTCAAAAATGATTATCTGTTCAATTTTACAACTACGTGATAAATATTTGTCTACACGATCTCATGACATTAAAACAAATCAACCTCTCACTATAATTGAACCATAGAAAGTAACCATTCATCTTTTCTACTTACACTACATGGTGAAATACCATCCTTCATCATAAAGAAACCTTGAATTCTAAAATCAAGTAATCAAATATAGAATCAAACCCATAGTTCAAGAAAACTATATTTCTGGATCCCGAACTTTAGTACAAAAGTGTTTCCACAATTCAAACAAAGTACCATGAACATGTGATGAGAATCAAGTCCATATTACAAAAGTTTTTCCGCAGCTGAAAAGTGGTTCAAGAATTTCACTTCGTTATCTGTTTCTTTTTTCCACAGCTCTTAGTCACCTCCCATATTACCTTTCTTTAGCTATAGCACTTATTGGATGCTCCCTCTTTTAATGCTACAGAGTTTCTTAGTCAATTGTTTCTTTTTTAAGTGGTCCGCTCGAGGCTATTTCTTAGTCAGTCGTTTCTTTCCTAAAGGCCTTCAACCACTCAAAAGAAAAAGAATAACTGACATCCGATTTAAGGTAGCTATTGTTAAGTTAATTGCATTACCTAGGCGATGCAATCAGCTACCTCATGTGAAGAATCATATTTTACCAGGAGGCACATCAATTTTGTGGCGGTTATCTACATTACTTGCCTCAAGCCCTTCAAAGCCATGGAGATTAGGTTACTCATCCAAAGAATCCGTTTTAACAACATACAAAGAGGAAAACAAATAAAACACTAGCCCAAAGAAGAGAACACATGATTAAAAGACAAAAATACCGAAACGCTAGTTATGAGGGGATTATTTGTCTTCCGATCTTGTGACCTCTTCTCTTAGTTTTAAAAAAACATGAGGCGCTAGGGTCATCGCTTTTTCAACCGAAGCTCAAACATTTTCAAGAAGCACGGCACAGGCACAAGGCGTGGGCTTCTTAAGCTTTCGGGTGTTCGAGGTAGAAAATCCCGGATCTACGATAAATGCATGGGAATTGGGCAAACTTGAGTCGACTCGTAACAGCATTTCCAGTCGGTCAGGCCGGTGGTTGACTGGTGGCCGGAGGGTTTTTCGGGCAAAAAAATGGCTTACCTGACCGTAAATGCCGTTCTCTGTTTTGCCCATTTCCCATGCATTTTCGTTTTTGTGGCCGGCACTTGGGGTGATGTGGGGTTTTTTTTATATTCTTTTTATCATCTCCCTCCTCTATTATTTGTTCTTTTTCTTTTTCTCTTCTATGTGAGCTTGAGTGGGTTAGTGTTTTGGATTTTTTATTAACTTCCTTTTTTTTTATGGGCTTTACAACCACTTGACATAGTTGGCCTTAAAAAGCTCTAAGGCAATTGAAATGACTACCTAGATTAGGCTTATCAAACCTCTACTCCTTGTTTGAGTTCAAAACCTAATCTAATGGATTGTGGTTTTAGCAACTTAGGTGCGCCTCGCCTGCGAAAGACGCGTGCTATCGCTTTGTGCCTCGGTGCACCTCATGCCTTTAAAAACTAAGCCCTTTCTACGGAAAGTTACCGCTTGGTACCGGTTGCAAATTTTATTTCCTACTCCCTCTAGTTCTATTTTTTCTTCATAGAGAGTGTTTTCACGTTTGCACATTCACATTTTGTTTGCTAAATATCTTTAGTTATATATTATTAAAAATTATAAAAAGTTGATATT
>CAAKMY010044420.1:0-24817 GCA_901111285.1 Corrigiola litoralis | reverse complement strand
GTGTTCCCACATAAAAGGGGTGAGTGAGAGTGTAAAAAATAAAAAATAGGGAGTGTAAAAATCAGTTTTCTAGAGCGTGGAATCTTTCTGTTATACATATTCCAATAGAGCCTGGTCGTAACAATCCCTTAGTGTGGCCTATATAACGTAATAGAGCCTGGTCATAACAATATCTAAGCTCAGTGAATACACTCGAAATACAGTACGTGTCTATCCCATGCAATAAGCACGTAATGTTAGAAGGTGCATGAAGTGAAACAGAACACCAAAAAGGAAGTCATTTGTGGTGAAAAGGTGAAAGGGGAGACCCGGAGGAACAGAAGTGGGGAAAGAAGCCAGCCTAACCCAAATCAATAGTGATAGGTGTAGCCACGCATGGTGCCCTTCTTCACACGCGTTTGCACTACTCATCCTTTTTTCTAAGTTCATTCCCCCCTTACAGTTTCTTGAGTAACCGATGCACAATGCCCAACTACTACAGAGGAAAGAGACACAGTTTAAGGCACTAGCCAATCGTTGTGAGGCACCCCCTACTTACACACAGCATCCCTCATTGGTTGATAGGTGTGACTTCTACTTTAAAAAACGCCAAAAGAAACTAATTTTAAAGGAAGGACAGGAAAAAGCAAGTGAACTCAAGTTTATCCTCTAGTCATAATTAGCCAAAATTGACTAAATCCAAAAATTGGACCTGAACTGAAGCCGTTCCATTTTTTTTTGGATTTTGTTAGTTAACATTAAGAGTTCTAGGGTAGATTTCCCTTCATGCATAGGTTAGGTAGATTAGATATACCATAGTTTCAACCCTTTGTCAAGCAAACTTACCACAAGAACTACTTCGTTCGACTTTACTTCAGAGTAACTAATGTACTTCCCTATCCATGTAGGTTGCTTCATGGTCCAACAACTCAACTTAACTACTCAGTAAACAAGAGTTTGAGTCATTTGACACTTTCTAAAGACCAAAACACAATCACATCAGAATAGTAGTACAATTTAGGTGCATATGTAAACTTGCCGCAAGTTAACCTTATACTCCGTATTTAACCTTAACTATTTTCAGACAAATACACATCCACAGTAAATGAATTTGCAGCTTATATGATACTAGGTGTTAATCTGCATGGACCCACAAAGGAGCTTTAAAGTCCCACATGTCCCTATTGTTTAGCCATCTAAACACGTACCCCACCGTACTCTTACATGTGTCAATACTTCAATTCTTGTTACTTCATGTTGCCTTTCTCCCATTGGTTCTTCACACCCCTTATATACAACCCCACATCACCAATATGTAACCAGCCACCATCATCCCAAACCCTTAGCTTCATCCTCTTTTGCAATAAACATCATACAACAAAACTTATCCTCCCTTAGAAAACTTTGTTTCAAAAACTTACACAAGATGATTCAAGCACTGAACATGCCATACTCATCAAAAACAGATGAGATCATGTCAAGGTACAGGCCCATAGCACCAAAGCCAGAACACCCTAATAATAGCACCAACAGCAGCAGCTATGATGCCCCATTGGTGCCAGAGAAGTTCCGGCAATCGCCTTACTTGCGAAACATTTGGTCTCATCTCCAAGCGAGACCGACACGGACCCGAAAGCGAGGCCGCTCGGCTGGAATTTCTCCTGCCGCTGCGGCTGCCATGCTAAGGAAACAGCAACAAGAAGAGCAAGAACAACAACAAGAAAAGATGCCTGGAAGGCCTCCTTTCATGGGTTTGTGCTCTCCTACTACTTTGCCATCACATGCAAGGAGCCTTAACCTGTCCTTCCAATCATTTGGAGTGTTTGACCAACATGCCAATAACAATAACAATGAAATGACTAACTTGAATGATAATCTTGTTGGTAGTAACATAGTTGAGCTACCACTTCTTCCATGTCATACGCTTAGTGGAGAGCGGAAGGTTGGCATAGATTTGAACACACTTGCCGAGTCTACTACTACTAATACAGCTCTAGAAGAAAGAGACTTGTTATTGCAGTTACAAGTTCCAGCAAATAATAACACCAATGTGATATCTCCTAGGCCAGTGAGGCCAGTGGGGTCCAGCATTAGCATTGTGGGGCCAATCAGCGAGGACCCGGAAGCGAAACCGGTTGCGAAGGCTGCTGCTGAGTTGGAGGAGGAGGTGGAAGCGGAGACATTGCCCGCGGTTGTTTCGGACCGTGGGAACAAGGTCAGGATGGCGAATTCAGCCTACAAGGAGCTGGTTGGACAGCCCGAATGTTCGTGGCTCGACTCAATGATGCGCTCGAGTTCTGGTAGGAGAATCAGTGGGGAGGTGATGCTGCGTTATGAAGAGCTGCCTGTTTCGGGGCATGGGTTCAGTTGTTGGGTGAGGATAGAGTGGGAGAGCCAAGGGAAGAAGAATTCAGTAAATGCGTTCTGTGATGTTGTGAGATTGGCTTGTGAGTCCAAGGATTATGCCTTGTCTTGGAGGTTTCATACCAGAGAGGTCTCTCCATCTGGCTCAAAAGTGTGAGCTCTTTGGTGGTTTATTCTCTTTAGAAAGTCTAGTAGTAGTGTACATACTCAATATATAAGTAGTAAAGGTGAGGTGAAATATAAGTGTATGATATACTAATAGATAGACTTGGTTATAATTAGCAGAGATAGATAAAAGAGAATAGCATGTTAGGTTGTGCATGCATTGAGAACGGATCAATGCGGTTGAGAATGTAGAAGCTTTTGTGGGATCTCGATTGCCATAACCTAAGGCAATTCGGAAGAAATTAATGTGCAATCGGTGTAAGCGTGTTTATCAGTAGACAAAAATTACTACATGCTGTACTGATGTTTTTGCCGCCGAGGTCATAGTACCATGAATACATGAGCATTTACTGCCCATTGTGTCATTACATCTTCTATATTGTTATTTGTTGTCTATTCTTAAACTTCTGTTTGTCTGCTTTCGCACCTTTGATGGTATTTGGATCATGTGTTGCTTCAATTGGTTCTATTTGATGAACATGTCACAAGTAGAACTGATAAAAGTGCTTGTCCTTATGAAAGTATCCTGGTTCTGATTTGCGATTTAGGCGGGCTGAGATTTCCTCGCTGTTGGTTTTTTTTTTTTTTTTTTTTTTGTTCTTTCTTGACTTGATGTTCTTATTTATAAAACAGAAGTTTACATATCTCTAAAACACAGAGACACTTGCGGTCAATATGAAAACAAGAATTTAGCAATAAAAGCCTGAATATAATGAGATATTTTATGAGTTCATATTGATTTTTAAAGTTCATTTAAAAAAAAACTCTAAAAACATTTACTTGTATTTACGAAGATCATATGATAGTTTTTGCTTTAATATACGCTCATATTATGAAAGTAGTTTCTAAACAACATTTGGAAATATGATTTTAATCTGTTTAGTGAAATGATTATTAATTTTATAGGGTTGATAATATAACCAGGAAAAATGAATATATAAGTGGCAAATGTCAATATTTATCTTAAAAGAGCCCATCTAAACAAGAAACCAAAAGAGTATTAAAGCATGCAATATTAAATTCTTTTGAATATGCTCAGATTATTTATTTCTAGTCGTATTTAGTTAAAAAAAAATATACATACCTTACAAAATACAATTTAGATATTATAGGGTACTTTTACATAAAAAGCACTAGAAAAGTCCTCAGTGCCAAAAAAAATCTTAGCATGATGATACATATTCTCCAAAGATGCAAGCATATGAAATAATCATTCTCGGCACTGGATAATAGACAATATCTTTTCTTCTTTGAGACTAAAAATACAATGCTAAAAGGTCATAATTTTCAATCTTTCTCTTTGATGAAAGTAGTAACCGGTATGCTTTCCATGAGCCACAAAAAGGTGAGGCGTAAGATTGATCCAATTATTAAACGTTCCACATGTCAAGAGTTGTTCTAGGTACTGATCATATCTCGCTTTCCCCATAACATTACTTGTGTGTTCTAATATACTAGAAAGAAATATCTAGAACGTAGGTCCGAAAAAAAGCTGATACGATTAATGTACTGGGTTATAGTCGAGGTGATAACAATAAATTTGAATTATATAGTTATTTAAATTTTGTTATATATATTTAAATTATTAGTAATAGACTAAATCAAAATTCTCTTTAAGGTTGAAAGTCCTCTTTGGTTCATTTCCATAAGCTTAAAATGGTAGTTCCCTTTCCGATTTTGGGTCATGGAAACATCTTCCTTGCTATTGCAAGGGTTTTTATCCCACTCCAACCCCCAACCTAACCCGGCTTGTCGAAGAAGCCTCTCTATGAGCAGTAGACGAAGTTGAATTTAAATACTCTCCATTTTGCCAATAGGAAAGGAGTACGACTGTACAAGTCCAGTAGTTTTGGACAAGCATACCAGATGATAGCTTGTGGGCTGTGGCTATAAAGAAGTACCAGAAAGAAAAGTGTAGAGGAAGGACTCAATGTTAAGGTGGCTTACCACCACGCTAAGTCTGTAATCAACACTTTCACTGCTCTCTCCTCTCGTGCGGCTTTCTCATGCAGCCTTTTGCAGCCGCCAAAATAATTGATCACCGGAGATAATTGAACCAGTCGTGTGCAGTAGAAAGCTCAACTGTTAATAGGGGCCTGGGCTAGGGCCTGGGCCTGCAGAGACATGCTGGTGATTCAAAAGTCGTAAAGGAAACTTGCATCTTCTGGAAGATAAAAATTAGGACACTCTTCCGTTTCAAACCTTATGACTACCATTACAGAGTATATTTTTGATACTGGTTGTGCAGGGTAAAACCTTTTGCAGAAAGTTACAATTGGCCTTAAAATATGCCTCATACAAGAATTCAACATCCCTGTAGATGTAGCATACATGAGTAGGATGAAAACTCCTAATAGAGTAGCACAGACTTGGCCCCGCATTACAACAGGGATGAAAATGTTCTAGCTGCAACACATTGCCAAATACACCGAAGCACTATTATTTTGTAGCAAAGGAAAATGTACAAATAACAAACAAACAAGGATATAGAGCTTTCATGTCAACTAAGCTTTACATCCTCATCAGCAATAGAAGTTCGAAATCTAGTTTGCCTCCATTGCGGGACCCTTCCACTTGAAGTTGTCTGCATACGACTTAGGCTGCAAACAGGACGCAGAAGACATCTATGGTCATCATCTATTCATGTCATTAGAGAAGGGAAAGTATGACAAGAACACCTCCTACTGTCCTACATCTATGTAACGGTCAATAAAAGAAAAACACAAATTATCTACAGAAATTGACTCGGTAACAAATTAAGTTAAACTGGTCACTTTTTTCTAACACTGTAATATAAGTCACCATTTTAAGCCAAAAAGTGACCTCTTAAAGTTGGTCTAATTTTAACTTAAAATTGACGTTCTCATGCAAGACTTTTTGTGCCTGAATATATATCGAGCACCAAGGTCATCAAAAGAAAGGTAGGCTGAGCCGCTGAGGTAAATGCAGAACAGTAAAAATAGGCTCCAATCTTATAACTCAAGCTATCAAAAATCAAGACCAAGAAATCAGAACCGCCTATAATACCAAAGGGGATCACAGTGAAAATTTTATCCAACAAGTACTCTGTTTTGACATAAGAAGTTACTCCGTATATGTTATTTTTGACATAACCGCTGTGACCCAGAAGCTAAGAACAGATGTCCCGACTCCCAACTAAGTCAAGACGACGAGGAGCTATGAAAAAAGTATAATTTTAAAGAGAAAGGGCCAAGATGTCAAAAATAATTACTGTAAAGAATAAGAAAGAAGCAGAGCAGCAAGCCATCAACCACGGTTTGGTGCGACATATGCCAAACTCATGCCATAGTGTTTGAGGTTGCATCAGCGATTATCTCCAATTCAAAAGCTAGTCCCTCCACCGTCAAAAAGCAAACTCTTAAACTCATAGAATAATCTAATGAAAACTTGACAACTATGTAGTAAGGAAGAATCCTAAACCCGTCAAGAGATGGATATACTGCTGAACATCTAGATGTAAGATCAAACCGACCACAAATATAGTGAGGAACAGCTAGCTTGAAGATCAAACCAACCACGCTGATAGAGGTAGGCACTTGATATTACAAGAACACTCCATCCACAATAAAGCGAAAATGTCATCTATCCAATATTATAATCCACCATGCTCTCTTCGCAATTGGGTAGGGAATAGTAACACATGTGACTGGCAGTAAGAAGAATCTAACAGGGTAAGCGTGTTGAGTCAAAGGAAAAAGAGAACTCAAGGGAAATTAATGAGGAGAAAATCAACCATTGAATAGAGAAGGATAGGTCGGCAAGAAAAAAGGGATCACACAATTATTTGGAAGCAACAGAATGTCAAGCATTAGGGCTTTCATATAAATAATACTTTCTTAAAAATAATACTTTGTATTAGAGAGGAATACAACCTTTGAGAAGAGAGGGGGGGGGGGGGTGTTATAAATTGAAAACAAGTTGGTAAACTCACCTTTAGAAGTGGTGTGTGTCGTTTCTTAACCTGCAGGGTAAGTCCATCAATCAGTCATATACAGAGGCAGTAAAAGGTAAACACAAAGTATGTTAAACATAGTCACAGCCAGCCAGAAGAAGAAAAGGGAAATCACCGAGAATCCATAACAAAGAACTTAGTGAATACAAGTATACGGCACAATACTTTTACAGAAGTAGATCCTGACAAATCCACAGTGCATATAACTGTACTTTAGAAAAGAGTACTCAAAGGTATTACAAAAGTACATCCACTTATAAGTATAAATAAAGAAAGAGAAGACTGTCAATTTTCAGGAAAAAGTATTGTAAGAACCAAACTGCTTCAAGTACAAATAAGAAGTCAAGACCACAATGCGAAAAGACCAACTCAACCAAAAGCCTAAACTTATAATTAAAGCTAGACCTAGCAAACGGGTCTTTCGGGTCGGATCCAGGTCGAGTTATTCAGGTCAGACATGATGTTGGGCCGGTCACTTCAGAATCGGAGCCAGTTTGGGTTTGAATTATGAGTCAATAAAAAGCGGGTCAAGCGAGGTTGTAGTCGACTTTATATTGTTATTACCCACATGGACTTTGGTTTAAACTATAAATTGATCATTTCGCAACGAATCAAGTCAATAAAAAATAGAATATAGTTTTTATAAATACAGAATGGAGTCACATTAGGTCTGAAAGTACGATCAATCCAAATCGGGTCACTTCAGGTTTGGTCAACTTCAGTCTTCAAAACTTGGGTTGATTTCGGGTCTAGTTCAGGTTAGAAAACTTCGGGTCTTTTGAGTTCGGGTAGGGTCGGGTCGGGTCGGGGCCAATCGGCTACTTAAGGTTCAATCAATAATTATATCCTAATATGTACTCTCACGTGAATGCCCTTTGGGCTTGAAGCGTGAATGCTGCAGCCCTCCACATACCATGTGAAAAAGACAACTCAAAGAGAAGCATAAGCTTATAGTTTAGGCCCAATGAATAATTATATCCTGATAGACAAGTCTTCAGCATAAGTCATATATTTGAAAAACGGGATGCCATGCTGCAACATCCATCAATTTGACCGTTAATAAATGAGCTACAATAAACCACAAGGATGATGATGATGAGCAAACTATGACTTATTCCCGACAATTGTAGATGATTCTTTCTGGTCAAATACTCTAGGATTTCAATGAATCCTTCAGAGCTAAGCTTTCTAACCTCATAATTCTGAGTAATCTATTCTTACGGTGGAACTGCTTGGACTACAATCAGGAGTCAGGAGCCTAAGTCTTCCAAAGAGATTATAAAATTGAAATAGATGGCAATCATGTTGCAACATCCAAATATGCGTACAACGCAACCAGAAATAGTATAGGAATGGAAATCTACTTGCAATTTTTACTTAATATGCAGGGTGCTTTACTTGGTTTTACTTGGCTGCAGCTATAGTGCTGCAAATACCACAAGGTGGACAATAAACCATGACTTATCCCATAAAATATACATTTTTCTTCCTGGCAAATACTCAAGCATTCATCCAATGAATCCCATGCTCCCCCACCTTTCTCTAAACCTCATACTACCTCTGTCCCACTCATTTCCCCCCTTTTGCTTTTTGACACTATTTGAGTCACATTTTAACCATTAAATACTCAAAAAAACAAAATTGTTAAACTAATTAAAATTGTTGAAAAAAATATAATTGTTAAAAAAAATATTTAATATTAAGATTTGTGTTGAAAAATAATTTCACATGGTATATATATTTTGAGTTATTAATTGTCAAAATACCACCTCGGCAAATGTGATAGAGTAAATGGGGGAATTCACTAGGACGGAGGTAGTACTTCACAAGTTCACAAAAAAAGGGCAAATGTTGAATCAAAACTTCGCATATGTCAAGCAGTTCATTCCACAAGTAGAGGCCTCTTAGTGTAGAAACAAACATATCTTCCCAAAAAATACTTGAGATACTGCTCTCTACTATGCACTAGGAAAAACCAAGCTCATCTTTGTTTATACTAGAAGATCCTAGACGCGTTCATCTGTCGCCTTAATACTATGGTGTGGCAGTCCCAATCCAATGTGGTGGTTAAATTACCACAGATGTAAGCAGCATGCCATGTCCCATAACCCCGTCTTGGGTGTTGTCCCCATCTATGTTACTCGGACACGTCTACTAAGTGGCATATCATGTATCCCTCGGTAACTGTGTTGGCCATACTTCAGTGCCATGAACGTCAGTACCAGATAGCGCAGTACTAGACAGTCCAGCGGTTTCAAATCTCAGATATAGAGAGGAAGAGAGAAAGATCCATGTTGCTTCTCTTGTGCACTCGCTCATCCTCCGTCATTCTGCTCTCTCTTTGTACGATACTTTCCCATGAGTATCTGTATTAAGAAATGACGTACACTTGTTTTTACTCGATAAGAAAAGTTGATGGCTGACCTATCGCAATATTTTAATTTTTTACGGTGAACTAGGCTTTGTCCTCTGTTTTACAACTAACCCAATTTTCTTTGGATAAGAAATGATTGTAGTCCAGGTAACATGGGTTCGATAAGAATATGTAGTACCTTTGATCGAGATCCCATATCCTTCAACCCATCTGGAGTTTCCTATGCCAGGTTGGATATTTATCCCCCAGTCAAGGTAACATAGGTCCCCATCCTAATGCATCCTTCAACCAAAAACGCATTCCACAAACAGGGTGCATGATGTCAGCAACTAAGCGTGAAATTCTTTTAACTTTCATCATTGTGTTTCACTATCACCCCAAACATTTCATTACAGACAGCAAATGTAGACGATGGAACTGACATCAGCTGCCACATATTCTTATGCTCGCGTGGAATAACTACTACCAAAACTTAGGACCTCTAACTGACTCTAGCCCTGAAACCCAACGACCCGTAGGCCTTCAAACAGGACTCTAGTTTAGTATAATAATGAGGAACAAGTAACCTCATACCTACACTGTCAAATAATCTATTTCTACCATAAAATCAGTTCATGGCCTTAATCCTCATCTATGCATTTAGTACAGAATACATCTTATCCCTGAGATTACTGTGAGGCATCTCAGCATTCACAAACTAGAGAGGCTTATAAAGAGGGACAGATAATTAAGCATTTAAGCACATTGATTTTTGGTACATGGTACACATTATCACTGCACCTCTTTACGAGGCATCTAATTCATCATCGTGCATCTTGTACAGAAGGGAACCAAAGAGTAACGAAAATAAGTTGTTGTATAAATAACAACTACTACCAGAATAAGGTAAATCAACATACCACATATTGCCATCCATGTCTCTCAGCAAAGGCTTTTGCAGCTTCTTCACTATCAAAAGATAGGGCGGCTTCACCAACATTGGCATATGGGTCCCCTGTTGATGTCCACCCCATCAATGGATTCTCCCACCTACAGGAAAAAAATGGACAATCAACCAAGGGTCGAACATAAGACAACAACCAACACAGAAATTTGCAATAAGCAGCAGACACAATCATCCGCAGTGAATACAGCTCAAAAAAGTTTTTAGAGGACAGTACTTATTGAGCACAAAACACCTTCCAGATAACCTATCAAAAAAATATATAACTCCAGTTGACTTCAATAAGCAGGAATAAAGTGCTCAAAACAAATGGACACACTGACAACAAGAAACGACATCTTTTTACTAGGGAGAGCTTCGAGGCATTTCTGGATACCATTTCACATGCCTTTATTTTCATTATTTGCATAAGAGGCAGGCAGTGAAGGTGCGGACCACCATATCCCTCACCCAGTTAGGTAACTCTTACAACAAATGATGTATTGATGAAAGAAATGGTTTAAAGTTCAATTTAAAAAGGCCACAAGCTTGTCCCACAAAGGAAGCGGTAATTCAATGTCTACGAATCATGTTGTAAAAAAAAGCCCCAAAGAATCACCAGTAGCATGTGCATGTTATCAATATTGACAAAAAAAAGTTGGCTATTACCAGCTCAATACTAGCAACTAGCAAGACAATCACGGTGTCATTTTTAGAAACTTTAAATCACATATAAGCAAGGCATAACAGGGACATACTTTTGTGTTGAAAGAAAGTTAATTTTCCACCTCCCAACTTTTCCAGCGCCTTGCTGAGAAGAAGAACGAGCAGGCGAGTAAATCATAACCTGCATTCATAAATACAAAATCAGTATGGAATGCTTTGTAATTCATAAGAATTATACCATTGCCAATGTGAGCATAACAGTGCCTGTAGAAGGTGACCATTCTGACAACAAAATCACCGTGAATTTAATGAGAAATCAGCCATGAATGAGCAAAAAATACATTATAAACTTTCTAAGAACATAAAATTAAGTCCACGACCCTAGTATGGTATATATATACCTTGAAAGGCACATTCACCTTCTTATCAAGACAGAAAACAACGTACCGATACAAAAAAAAATTTGAATCAAAGTTCACAGCAGAGAAGGAAAATGAAAGTTAATTTAGCAACATGATTAAGCACATAATGTGATAGTTACTATTAGCACGTATATTTCATGCGCCAGGTCGTAAAAGAGAACACGTGTAATGTAGGGACATAATATCATCTAGTCAATGCTATGAGCTTCCACAAGACATGTCACAAGCACATAATCATCTCCCTCACTTATCCAGTAAAAGCACAACCCTAATGTCTATATAGAAAGCATGTCAAGCCTAGCTCTGGGTACCATATTACAGATTTGTATGATATCCTGAGAGCCAACCCTAATATGGCAAACTCAAGATTATGCCAATAAGCAACTAATGCAGACTGTAATATATTCCATATACTATAAGCAACAAAATGCCATCCACAGTTTGCTAGTAACTAGTCGCGCAAAAGTCGAACTTTACAAATTATTCAACGTCCATACTATTTTACAAACTAGAACAACCCAATAAAAACGCGAAATAACCAATTGCAAGCTTTACCTATAAAAACACTAAAACCCCTCATAATTAGTCAAAACCTCATAACCCATGTGCCTAGTGGTTAAGATGATTCCCTAATCATCGTCCTAGCGACCTAGCCTATGTGCCACCTTTAGACCCCACACTCCACCTAAAAAAACAATTGAAGCCAAATAACTAAAAAGAGTTTTGATGTCTTTTTTTAGATGTTTGATATTAATTATCACCCATAAAGCTCCTCAATAATCTAAGGTAAGTCGACCAAGCTTCAGCTCCTCAAGGAAACGGAGCATAGCACCAGCAAAGCAAAACATTTTACAGCTAACCCTAATCCTCCTTCCAACTACCAAAATTAAGCGAAACCCCACCACAAGCAGAATTACACTCTTCCGAACCTAATAATTGCTGAAAAACCTAATTGTTCCTCACACTCTCGCATTTACATCAATACAACACCAAGCATCGCCAAATCATCCTAGAAACATCATTATTTAGTCTCCAAATTGCATTTCCCATTTAGCATATCATTGCAACGTCCGAGCTTGGCTCTTCAACAAAATGAACCACACCACAATGGCTCATTTTCAGCAAACCCTAATCATCCTACAAAAACATCATTGTTGAGTCTCCAAATTGCAATTTTTCTTTAGAAAATCTACTGCAACGTCCAAACTTTGGCTCCTCGACAACATGACGCATATCGCAACGAGTCATTTTTCAGCTATCCCTAAACCTCCTTCCAACTTCCAAAATAAACGAAACTCCACTACAACCATGTCGAATGACACTCTTTAGAACCTAATAACTGCTGAAAACCCTAACCGTTCCTCACACTCTCCCATTCAAATCAATGTGGCAATGCCGCACCAAACGTCACCCAGTCAATCCTAAACTCATCATAGTTTAGTCTTCATATTGAATTTCCTCTTTAATTATCTACTGCAACCTCCGAGCTTCAGCTCCTCAACAATACGGAGCATATCACAACAAGTCATCTTTCAGCTAACCCTAATCCTCCTTCCAACATCCACAATAAACAATACTCCACCACAACCATGCCGAAGTTCACTCTTTTAACTCATAACCACTTAAAACCTGAACCGCTCCTCAGACTCTCCTATTCACGTCAACGCCGCACCAAACATCACCTAATCATCCTAAAAAACATCTTTGTTAGAGTCTCCAAATTGCAATTACTCTCTAATTATTTCCTGCAACGTCCAAGCTTCGGCTCCTCAACAAAATGGAGGACAACGCAATGAGTCATTAATGAGCTAACCCTCATCCTCCTTCCGACTTTGAAACTAAATGAAACTCCACCACGACATTTCAAACCTAATAACCGCCGAGACCCCTAACTGCTCCTCACACTCTCACATTCACATCAACGCCACACCAAACACCACTCAACCGTCCCTAAAAACACCCCTTCACCATTATGCCTCCAAATTCGCAACTTTTATTTACCTTAACAACAAATAATAACCTCCGACACTAGCCAATTATCATCTACTAGTATCTAGCTAAACACAAATTATTAGAAAAGACAGCCTACTTTTATAATAAAAGAAGACGAACTCCTCGCAAGCTAAATTTCCTTAAGCTCCCTAGAGGCCCAAATCAATTTACACATTTACATGCCTTTATTGGGCCAGCATTTCTCCCTCTAATTCTAAGCTAAACACAAATTATTAGAAAAGAGCGTCTACTTTTATAAATTCATCACAATCTAAATTTTCATTAGCTTCCTATAAGCACATTGAGTTGTAGATTTATATGCCTTTATAGGGCCAGCATCGCTTGCTCTACTTTTACGATAAAATAAAAGTAGACGGTTTCTCCCAAGGCTTTTTGCTAACTGAATCAAACATTAACATTTCCACATACATACAAATAAACATCCTCGGCATTAAACCAAAAAAAAAAAAAGATAAAATGATATTAATGACGTCATTAAATGAGGATGATAATGAGAGAGGGGAGTATACGCGGCGGGTGAGGTGGTCGACGGGAATGCCGGAGACGAGACCGATCTCGCCGGGGTGAGATTCGACAAGGGCGTCGGAATCCGAGGCGAATGTTCTAGAAGAGAAGACTGCGGATCGGTTGAGGTGGCTCGATATTCTCATGCCCGCCCTGTAAAGAGAGGTCGCCGCCATTGTTGTTGCTTCTGTGTTTTCGATATGCCAAGCTGGAAATGAAAGGAAAAATTAGATGAAAAAGAAAAAAAAAAAAAAGAAGTTGAGTTTTTTTTTTTGTTTGGGTTGAGTGAGTTTAGGCCTGAGTACTGGGTCGTGGTCCATCAACAAGGCCCAACTCTATTTTTTGAGGGTTGTGATTCGGCCCTCATATGAATGGGTCGGGTCATATAGCGGGTCGGGTCAATTTTTTGGTTAATTGGGGTGTGTGTGTGGGGGGGGGGGGGTTATGAAAAAAAGGAGAGTTTTTGACTAATAA
Organism: Corrigiola litoralis; assembly: GCA_901111285.1. Lineage (NCBI taxonomy): Eukaryota > Viridiplantae > Streptophyta > Magnoliopsida > Caryophyllales > Caryophyllaceae > Corrigiola > Corrigiola litoralis. The sequence continues at coordinate 10,961 of CAAKMY010044420.1, read as the reverse complement.
ATGAAGAAACATGTGTCATTTTGAAGGAATTGTGGAGTTTTATTACACACAAGCGGATAAAACGAAAGCCAATAATACTGACAAGATTATTGGAGCTCAACTTGTGAACATTGCAATCCAATTTTTTTTTTAAACTAATCAAACCAATATTCTTAAATTGACTTGTGGTTACTAGTCAAAATATTCATAACATATATTTGTATGGTTCATCATTCACACACAATGGAAAACCAAGAGAAAACAATAATTGAGAGATCAACTTGTTTAGGGTTCTCTTAGATTTGAATTCTCATGTCCCTTTCTATCTGCATCATTAACTTCAATGTACCAAGAAAAAAAAAAAACAATGACAGCCCAAAAAATATAAATAACTTACAGACATGTAAGTCCCCTAAATTAAGATGAATCACGTCATATTAGCAAACATCTCATACGGAGTACTTCTTAGTGAAAGCATTTGTCACAGATGACATGTGTTACACATAAACCAGAAACTCTCGGAACATATTACCATGCATATTATATTTCTAATAACCACAAAGAAGAAAGCTCTAGTATATAGTTAGTATAAAGAGAATCAAAGTGATGAGATGATGAAAGACCAGCTAGAAAGCGAGTGTAAGCTCATTAGATAATGAAGGAGAGCCACCTTTAACTGTATGTCATGAGACATGGGGTCGGTCGACATTCATTAGTCATGGTGCCTTTTTCAATTCCCTGCTCCACATTCTTGATGGACTCGTACGTGGTCCTAACTAAGTTAAATGCTTCTCAGAATACTAGCAGTATGGTACTCTGAGACGTGGCTTCCCTACGTGGCCTGCATAATGTCACTGGCATTCAGTGGACATCGATCAGCACTTTATAATTCGTTGCATTTTTCCCTCGTTTTGCCTCAGATTTATCGAATGTTCTCATGACTATGCAGACAGTTAACAACCAGCAATGGTGACTATGAGCCAGCAAGGTGAGAACTTGGTCAAAGCAAGAGACACTTTACAAGGATTATGCTAGTCTAAGATTGTGATCTTTAACTAATAAATAAAAAGTATGCTGTCTAACAGGACTAATTATGCAAGTCACGAAGCCAATCAAGAACAGCTGGGAGACATGATTTCACTTTCTGTATACTCCTCGGATTATGCTGGAATGCCATGATTAGAACCTTATAGTCCATTTAACGTATTTTTAAATATAAGAAATGAAGATTTCATATGACTGCTATGATTAGTGGTCCAATCTTTCGTAGCACGTACACAGCCAATTTTACTCTAAGCTAAGCCAACCCAACTAATAGTCAAAACTAGTAGCGGATTCAAGATTAGAAATTTAGGATTGTATTTCTACTAAATTTTTACAGTTTCTACCCTCTTGGTTTGCTCATACATCCTAGACCTATCTAGCCCACAAATCACAATTACGAAAAATTCATCTGAGCTTTTTCCCCGCAAGTTTAAGATTTTTTTTTTTACTTATTGATATAATTTACACTACTCCTATACATGAGAGCATTACTTAAAAGTTTAGATGCTTACGTTACAAGAGGTCCAAATAACCTTAACAATTATCAAATTCAGTTCTCCACTGTAGCCTGTACTCATGCAGGCACAAGTGTACAACGGTGTGATATGTTTCTTCATTGTTAAACTTTGTGTTTCCCGTTAGAAGTACGGTAAATATTTTGAAAACGTAGGAATACAACAAAAACAGAGCTGACAGCGGTGGTTAGCTGCTTCGAAACAGGACAAAATGATTGCCATAAGACCACTCCTTTCAATTTTTATCACAACTCACACCCCTTCTCCTTTTAGTCCCCGCAATCCTCTACTGACCTACCACCTCTACTTTCCTCTCTTTCTCTCCTTTTTATCATCCTTTATTCATCAGATATTTTGGTAGAAAAACCCCTTTGAAGCAAAGGTGTAACAAACACAAAAGAGAGCTCAGATAACAACAGGTTCTTGTATTCCTTTGGAATTTTGTAGCATCAGAAACTCCTAAAGAAATGGCTACTATTACTAGCATAAACCCAAAATGCAAGGCCTGTGAGAAGACTGTTTACCTTGTTGATAAGCTCACTGCCGACAATAAGGTCTACCACAAAGCATGTTTTCGTTGTCACCATTGCAAGGGCACCCTCAAGGTGATTCTAACTCTTCACTTCTCCATCCTTTTCTTTCTTTTTTCACCTTCTTTCTGAGGTTGGTATCTTTTTCTTCATTCGTCATATGGTATTTACCTTCTCCTTTTTCGATTGAGCTAAAGACTTACTGTTCTTTGGTTTCGAAGTATATGTTGGACTAAATCAGAATGGCTGATATAACTCTTTGAGCTTCTATTTATCGTGAAGTGGAGTTGGAGTACTTCAACTCAATTTGTCAACTAAAAAATAACCTCTATGTGCTGTTGTAATACAGGGCTAAGGTTGCGTACACTCGACGCCCCTTACCCCGCTTGAGCTGAGGCTTCTAGATAGGCAGTGGGGTGATAATGTTGTTGTATCAAATAGTATTGATCTGGACCTGATCTATGCGCAAATCATTACATATTCAAGTATTTCTGTGTTGTCATTTGAGCAGACATTTGGATATGACAAGAACTTTTCTACTTCTGTTAGTTCTTTGTCAGTAGACCTTCTGAGGTCCGTACAATTGAAACTTATGATGGAAGATGAGGGATTCAGCCTTTAGAATTTACTGCACGTCAAACCTGCACTTTTGCTGAGCTCGTACAGTAGTCCATGAAATTATAGCACACCAGAGTGTCAAAATTATTTTTGGTCATCCTTTAATATTCAAATCCTGCTAGGTGCCTTGGTTAACAAGAGAGAGTAAACTTTCATCATTAGGGAAAAATTGTGGATGATCTGAGACACAGAATATAAGCTGTTAAAAGAGTAACTAAATCCGACTTCGTTTTGCAGCTTAGCAACTACAATTCTTTTGAAGGGGTGGTGTATTGCAGGCCACACTTCGACCAGCTCTTCAAGCAGACTGGCAGCTTAGACAAAAGCTTTGAAGGTATGATCAAAGTACTAACATTCACAGTAACAAGAAAGGAAAAGGGTATACTTTGTTGGGATGTCTGCTAAAAGTTCTCTGTTCAATTTGGTTTCAGGTACACCCAAAACTAAACCAGAAAGAACTGTTGACAGTGAGGTATATCTCAATCCTAACTGTCAATGCACAGACATAGTATATGCTGATTTGAGGGGCTTCTTTTATGAGATTTCTTATGTTGGCATATCACTTTACACAGAAACCTCCAAGTAAAGTGTCTTCCATGTTTGGCGGAACCAGAGAAAAATGTGTGGGATGCTCCAAGACTGCTTATCCCACCGAGAAGGTAATAGACATTGTTCAACTGTTTATTACCCTTCTGATAGCATGATCTTAAGAAAAAATAAAGAGTTTAGAAAAGGGTAGAACACAATAGGCTGCAAACCTCTGTGTTAACTTGATACTCAGAAAATAATCGTAATACGGATGAGCATTACCTTGAAGAATAAAAGACTGAAAAGTGGTTAAAAATCACACAAGTAGCAGGCACTGATTCAATGTGTAGTACGGAGTAATATTTATGAATGACTGACAGTATAAAATGGTGTCTTTCAAGGTCACGGTGAATGGTAGTGCATATCATAAGAGCTGCTTCAAGTGCTGCCAAGGAGGATGCACAATTAGCCCTTCTAACTACATCGGGCATGAAGGCCGGCTGTACTGCAAGCACCACCATGCCCAATTGATCAAGGAAAAGGGTAACCTTAGCCAGCTCGAGGGTGACTCGGAGAAGAACCCAGTGCAAAGCAGAGAACCTGCTACATAGTCACGAAGCTCTGTCTCTTTCTCCATGCCTCTCTTGTACTTCGCCCTTGTAATCAGATTGATGGAGAGTCCAGCTCCAGTTAAATGGTTTCTACACCAATAAAAAAGAAAGTGAATCCATTCTCTTTCAGTTTCAGTTTCTTATGGGTGTAGGTTTTCAGTGTTGGCATTATTAAGTCCGTGTTGTGAAGTTGTAAGGTGCAATGCAATAACATGGTCGTGTTATAGCTTTTCTTATCAGTTCTCTTTCCCAATGCTGATATGCCTGACTTTGGTCCAAAGCAAATACTATAACTGACAGTAATGTGGAAGATCAAGATTGATGTATATCTTGATCTCCTCAAATGTCCGCAGTTGTAGGACCCACACGAGGTATTGTTATCGTTGTTTGAGTTGTGAAGATAAAGCATACTGTTTCCCTATGTTAAAACGTTCAATGGTGGTACCAGCAGGAGAGCAGCAAAGCAGGTAAATACAACAGCTGCTACGAAAATGACATTGTGTTTTGAATTTTGGCACGCTATAAGGATTCATTTGAAAACTTTAACATCTACACAATGTAGACATTCATTAGATTTCAATCCATCAAATGCGAACTTTGTTGAACCACTATGACTAAAGATTGGGGATGAAAAGGACTGCTGCGCAATCCAATTTTGTCACAAATTAGTGGAAGGAATGATCTAGTACCTTCTCAATTTACCTTCGACATGAAGGTATTGCTGTTGATTGATGCATTCTCCCTATGCTCAGCTACCAAACACTGAACTCTATTAATCCTCTAGCATTCAGGATGGCCTGGAAAGTGAAGATTAAATTAGTAAAGCTCTTTAATAACATAGCATCAGTATATCATACGAAAGATTCGGATTAAGTTTTGCTTGCCTTGAGCTCCAAATCACCAAGCCAATTAAATCGTAGAGGAAAGCGCATTATCTGATTACCCTGAATCTACTGTCACTTAGTTCTCCATTATGTGTGAAGGGCTTACAAAAGCAATAAGAAGGGCAATAAGAAGGGCCCTCTCGTATCTAAACTTCCATGAGAATATTAGCGACAAACAGAGAAGAAGCAACTCAAGGCAACAAGGGAATTCTTGTGAAGATGTTACTGCCAAATCTCATAGCTACCACAATGCATAACCGAACTTCATTATATAGCAAGAGATCAAAGGTAAGCTCTGAAACAAAAGGAATGATCTGATAATAAATTCACTACTGAAACGGGAATTATTACAAATTACAAATTGTGGTCTGAGGACCATTTATGACATGATCCCAGGATTGTGAACCTGGAAAAGAATGGTCAGGGAGAAACTGAACCAGGAAATAGATTCCTTAGAAGTCCCAAAAGGATATGTTACAACTTAGCACAAGCTAGCAAAAGAACAATTTGTTACACAGCCAGAATCACAAGCTGCAAACATACATAACGGTCTGAATTCTGTACATAAGTGGATCCAACGAATGGATCAGCTGCTATAGAGTTCAGCAGTGTCCACAAGGCGACCATTTTTAGCAATATGCTTCAGGTCCACAATATAGTTGTCCCGAAGAAATCCAAATCCAAATGTCCCATCAGCATATTGCCATATCCTTCCCTCCACATGCCGAGGATTTGCAGAAGTCCCTGCCAAATCCGGAAGTACTAAGTCGTAACTTGAGTTGATGTACATAATGCGAGAAGGTGAGTGCTCATAAATATCATCTTCAGCTTCAGCAGCAGGCCGAAGATGCATGCGAGTGTTGTACAGGTAGTCTTCTTCATGAGATAATGGAGACTCAATGAATGTAGCATTTGAAGTCCAAAATACAGGAGCATAGCCTGAGAAAGGTTTCAAAATATCCCCAACTCTGCGACATGCAACTCCCCCGATGTCGTCATACGTCACGAGATAAAAATCAAGATTCATGTCATCGCATATACCCTGCAGCAAAGACAATGTCAACCAAGCATCTTACACGAATCCAAACACTTCAGACAGGTGTGACAATCAACATGGAACATAAAAAAGCAAAGCGAAGAAGCAAACAGCCATCTTGGTTTTGGACTTTCCTAACTAGAATAGCAATATCAAGAGAATTATTGAATTACAATTTATTGTCTAGCAGAAAATATAGCTAAAGTACCAAACTGGTATAATTAAAACATCTGTTTGGCCACATCGGTGTCAAAAGATGATCTTGGACAATTGAGCATAAAAAAGGAGCTCTATTAGCCAAGAGAGCACAACTTTTGGTGCTATGAGGTGCATGCATTGCTCTCACTATTTCTTTAGTTTTTCTCATGCATTCATCTTTCTTTCTAAGATAACTTGAGAGAAGGTTGGAATTGTATAAAAATAAAAGAGGGCAAATAAATAATAATAATGCATTTAAAATTTTTTATTCATTATATGTTGAAAAAAGAGAGAAAAATTACAAAAAAGCAGGAAAAGCCTTCTTCGAAAATGAGTCGCAGCAAAGCATAACTGAATAACTAAAAGAATGAAAGTTGATTATGACAAGTATTCACAACTGTGTAGACATATGATTCTGAGAATTTTTATAGTTACAAATTATTATCTCTTGTCGATCAAAATCTCACATGCTTAATATAGAAAATGCATTCTCCCTCATGCTGGACAAAGATTTCTAGAATAAATAACAGCAGAGAATAGCTAAGTAAGCACAAAGCTAAAAGCTGAATACCACAACAAAGCACAAATGTTGGAACACTTCTCCTTTTCCAATTTATCATCTCTTCTCGTCAAAAGCATATGATTAAGTGCTTAACTATAAAAATGTGGCTCTTCGCTTTGTTGAAATCCTCGTTAGAACGTTAAAACTAAATTAATTTCTTTTTGAAGTCTCATCAATCAACAAGACTCTTCTGAACAATCTGCAAACAGTTCAGTAATGTAAATGCCAAGTGATTCACAAACAGAATCTTGACGCTTGTAATGAGAATTTCATGTCTTTGATACCGGAAGAAGGATATTGAGTTTTTAATCTTTCACTTCTTAACTCCTAATCTTCTCTTCTTCTTTTTTTTAATAAAATTAAATTTTCATTCAAGACAAAAGGTCTGCATGCACATGGGCGGATCCAAGATCTAAAATTTAAGGGTAGCGATAATATTAAGTTTGCTTTTTTACCATTTTTTTACCCTTTTCTACCAAATTTTGTAGATTTGGGTACCCCTTCCTATAAGTTGTATCCGCCCCTGTGCATGCACCGTCACTGTCACTTATTTGAATCCTTGATGAGGGATATATGGCATCTCGAAGTTGCCATATACAACTGTGACCCACGATGGTCCAGGAAAAACTTACCGGAAAGAAAAAGTATCTTTCACAGGCAGAGAATGGGCAAAGGATAAAATGAAAGAGTGAAAATTTAGGATGAAAAGCATGTTAACCTCTCCAAGTAAACCCGTTAACCATTAAAACATTGCTACCAGATGAGGTTATCTGAAGTTATAGATTTCACTGGGTTCAGCATAAAACAAACAAGGAGAAAAGCCATCCGGTGAAACTCAACAGCAAATAGCACATGGTCAAAGGTTTCAACATTCAGTATCGAAAAGGCAAAAAGATGAAAAAAAAACTGACAAAAGCAGACTACAGCAATATGACATGCATAACCTGATGGCACAATCAAGAAAAAGAAGTAGGAAACCCGAAAGATTATCTATGATAGTTGTGGTCTCTAGAATATTGTATTATTTGGAAATTGTTATTTTTGTAGGGGGTTTTTCAGATGTCATAAAATATAAATCCAATAGCTTATAAAAAATTTGTACTTTAGGCTTGTTAGATTTGTAGATACTAGTGTGTCAAGTAGTGTTTAGGCTTTTCCTATCCCCCACATCTTAAGTTATCATGGAGAATTGGGATATGAAGTATGAACAGTTGAGCACATACGTTTTGTGGAGAATTTCTCCACCATAACCACATTTCTCAAACACAAATCCAAAACAAGTGCTATCAAGTCGATCTCCTTAATAACTTTCGGAGGCAACATAAAGAAGTTCCAGTCACACATATCCAGAATTACCAAAACAAAACAAATCATGAATCATAAATACCAAGAAGCAAAGACATAATCTAACAAATGCCTCAGAAGAAGAAAAGGCGGTAATATAACCCAAAAACAAATAACAGCAGAGTATATCTGAGTACAGACATTGCCATTGAGCCTTCCACAAATTATATTATTCATGTGATCAGAAGTACAAGCTTTACCATAAGCATGTGACTCTTCCTTTGTTAAATTCATATTCAGTGCCTTTATGCCAGATTAAATCCTTTTGGAGACTAATTCACCAAAAAGATTCTTCTAGAACACTTAGCAAACATTAAACCAATGTGAAGATATCATGAAATTCCCAAACAGAATATCCATAATTGTCACAAAAAGTTCATTTGTCTTTGATAATCCAAAAGCTTTTGATCTTTCACTTTTTAACTTCTAAACTCTGATCTTCTATTCTGTTATCTTTTTGAACGGTTTGTGAGAACAAAAGGCCTACACACAGGACTCACTAATCCCTACTATTACAAAGTAGCATCTTGAAATTGCTTTAAGTATTGCTTTAAGTATCTTTCACCCAAGATGATTCAGGAAAAACTTACTGGATCAAGCAACATATGTTCCACTAGCAAGGGAAAGAGCAAAGGATAAAAATCAGAAGTGAACTTTTAGGCTGAATAAAGCATGTTTAACTCTCCAAGTAACACCTGAACCAATAAACCGTGGCTATGTAATGGAATTATCTACAGTTCTAGACTTTATCAGGCATTACACTACCATAAAACCAAATGCCATTCAAAATAACACTTCAACCACAAGGTTAAAGGATTCAACTTCGTACCAAAACCAAAAGGCAAAAAAGAGAAAAAGCTCAATCAAATTGTAAATCAAACTAAAAACTGACAAAGATGAAGATTCCAGCAACTTTATTTTGCATAACCACATCCAACAAACATGATCAAAAGCTAAACTTTCAGTTCAACTGACAAGTGCATATCTCTAATAACGTTCCTGAGGCACCTACACATCACCATACTAGCATAATAATCAAAAAATCAGTAGCACATAATATGGAAGTAGACAAACACAACAATTACACTGAACAATCACAGTCCTACATAACAGAAACCTCAACAGTTAAGTTGCATTACCTTCCAGAGACCCTGCAAAGGGCGAGAAGGCGTAGGAGAACAATGAACAATCTGAACAAGATGTTCAGGCTCCCACCTCCTCCTCCCTTGCCTCTCCTTCTCCCTCCTCCTCTGCCGCCTCCACGCCCGCTCCCCTCCTGCCCCAGGACTCGTCTTATTCGCAAAATACTTGTACATCTCCGATGTCACCCTATCCGGTGGCGACCCCACCTCCACACCCACCACATTCTCAATATCCAAACTCTCATTCAAACTCCCAAAGCTCCCATTCCTCCTAAACCCACTCCCACTCGGCGACCCACCATAATTCCTACCCCAACTCCCACTCGGCGAACCACCATAATTCCTACCCCCATTCCCATTCCAATTCGGCGAACCACTATAATTCCGACCCCCACCCCCACTCCCACTCCCACTCCCACTCCCATTTGGCGAACCACTGTAATTCCAACTCTCATTCCCAATCCCAATTCCGCTTTCCTCCAACACCACGTGTCCTTTCCCCATAAAGCTCACATTCACCCGTATCAAATCCATATCCACACCATTGTTTCCATTATTAAAAACATCCATATCGATACCCATATCCGTCCTGAACACAGACCCCGGGGTCCCTGACCCCGGGGTCTTAAGATAATTAAGCGGCTGCCCATCACAGGACAAACTAATCCAAACAAAAGGCGACTTGACAACACTACAACCCCCATCACTCGACGGGGTCACTCTAGACCCCGTCACACAGGACACCCCCCACTCGAAAAACACGAGCGGGGCGTCTCCCAATATCGAACTCCCCAACAACGAATTCGAACTAGAACTATTCATATTATTATAACAAGCAGGAATCGCGCTCCCATTCCCACCCCCATTATTCCCAGTGCGGCGCCAAAACCCGATAAGGCGGTCGTATTCCGAAAGAAACTTGTAAAGCACCTTGAAGCTAATTTTGCCGTCACCCCACTTGTTGATGTGTGTGTGGGACCCCCACCTGCGGTCGCACATGGCGTACCAGAGGCGGGAGTGGGTCCCGCAAAGCGAAAGAAAGCGCTTTGATGTGCAGGCAAAGGAGGAGATGTCTGATGGTGTGAGGAATGAGAGGATGCATAGCTGCACGTCCTCTGGAAACTCTGAAAATGTTATGCAGTCATCATCATCATCATGTTCATATAAACTTGCCATATTTGTTTTACTATATGGTTTTGATAAAATGTTTGGTTGGTTGGATTTTTTTGTGATAAGTTTTAATGGTTTTTAAGAAAGAAGAAGGTTGGGAAAAATGGATGCTGATGCTTTGAGGAAGATCCCTCTAGTCTTGATAGATCCTCTTACAGTGTAGGGGTGAAATGGGAATATTTGGAAAATATAGGGGTAATATGGGGAATATAATGTTTAGTTGAAGGGGTAAAATGGGAATATTAATGTGTGGGAGGGGTATAAAGGGGAATGTTGGTGTAGTGTGAGGGGTAAAAAGGGGAAGTGAGGGTGAAAGAGTGCACGGAAGTGTAGGGGGAACCAACGTGCGAAACAACGGAAGTACTTTGGTAGTTTGGGTGGCAGTTTAATCTGGTGATTGGTCGTTTGTTGGTGCCACACTTTACGTATCTCCGCCACCACAGGAAGACAGAGGTTGTTAATTGTGATAAATTGATGTTGTTTGTCTTTTTGGTCTTTTAATCTTTTTCCTTTTCTTTTTCTAGTCCTTTTTGCATTTTTACATGGAAACTGCTAAACGCAGCACGACTTAAAAAAATTTAAAACACGAACTTTCCATGCTACCCCTCCCCCAACTTAACTTCCTCTCCTCTTTACCCTCTTATCTCTCTCTTCTTTGCCGCCCTCACCCCCCGGTCACCCCTCCCGGCCTCTTGCAACCCTCCCCCCAACCACTACGCAAATCAGCCCTCCCCCCTCACCACCACCGCGATTCAGCCCTCCCTCACCACCACCACGAGTCAACACCCCCCCCCCCAACC
>CAAKMY010044417.1:0-19182 GCA_901111285.1 Corrigiola litoralis | reverse complement strand
ATATATATGTTATTGCTATACTTATTGATAGGGGTTGTAGTGACCAGACTACTTGTGTTCATCTTCCAGCAAAGTTTTAGCGTACAAATCATATTCATCAGTTTACTATCTTAGATATTATTGCCCTGAAACTCCTTAAGATTAGTTCTTATCCCAAGTTACCGGGTGAATATTCTTTTTGTCTAGAGACCTCCAAAGGAAGGTGCTGCAAGTATTATCTATGAAGCTAATGATTTTCCTATACGGGTAATTCATTGCATTAGGTGCCAAGGTGTTGAATATTGACCTAATCAAGATTTCCTTACCAGCCTTAAATAGCAGCTAGCTTGTGTTTCCACGCTGTTAGTTTGTTTTGAATCTTAGTGAATATGTGGTTGAGCTGGGAGGCATGACCAATCTGTTTGTGATGGGGAAGCGTAAGTAAGTACCTAGGGCCTAACCCAAGTAGATATTCAATTATTAAAGCAAGACATTCGATTAAACTAGGGTTAGCATTAAAAGAGAAGATAAGTTTTCTCTTGTCGACATTAATTTTATGACCATAGAGGTGGAAACATGACAAAGGATGTTTAACCCTCGAAAAGTAGATTTGTCTAGCTTGCCAATTAAGAAGACGTCATCTACAAAGAGTAGGTCGAAGATAGCCAGTTTTTCCTTCCTAATTTTTATGGGGATCCCATCACCACTATTAGCTCTGTACATTTTGACTTGTTTAACCTTTTTTTATAAGCACTCACGAATTCATTAATGTCATTGTACTTAAATATCCTCTAGAAGAATAAAAAAGATTCATTGAGAAAGATGTATTCCTCATGTGACTTATGTAAGACACTTACTTATTTACTATGTTTCTGATAAATCAACGTTACATCAACCACTTGTTTTGGGTACAAAATTGCACTATTATAGTTCAAAGGATAGGATATTTGAGCACAAGTATAAAATATAAACAAATAATCCCTTCTAGAATTTTATACGGAGTAGAAAACTACATAAGTTAAAAAAATTAAGAATCACGACCTAAAAAGGTAAAACTTAAAATAAAGGGAAGAAATTACATAGAAACTCTATTTATTGGGTACAATTGATGAGTATAACATAAATCCATTGCTAAAACTTCTCAAATGTCGTACCATCATATCTTGCTTGAAAGTACTATCCATTTTACTTCACTCCAATATAAAGATCCAAACTATACCACAGACAAAATAGAGGCACAAGAGGGGAGACCACAAAGAAAACTCTTACCATGAATTTTTTTAACTGCTCCTAAAAAAGATCAGAACAGTAGCTCTGTGAAGCACAAGTAAGACAAATGGAGCTTACATAAGCAGGTTGCAAGAAGCAACAAAGCAAAAGAATGTACGGGCAAGAGGCAAGAAATAAATGGTGGGGAGGCTAGAAAGTTGAAACATGACAAATTATAAGTAACAACACCATCATCATCATTTGCCCTTGCATATCAGATGATGATGTCTAATCCCATTCTCACCAACGAACCCCACTACGAAACAAACAACTGTTGATCATCTCTCAGCTTCATCAGTATATTCAAAGCTGCAGCCTGCATATTCATATATCTTTCATATTCATATAACATATGATATGTCCAACAATTAATGTCCTGTAAATGCAATCAATTCCAATATTTCCATCTTCGGACTTTATCTAAGGTATCCCCTTCCACGAAAAAGATCCCCTTCCTCCCAAGTTCTAACAACCTCTCACAGTAGTACTTCACTCTACTCTGAACAAGCATAATGTACTGGAACAACAAAATATCATCATTCTAATTTGTCTGTCAATATAATATGGCATGAGAGTTCACTAAAATCCTTCATACAGATTTCAGAAAAACAAACCAAACTACAGGTCGTTACATTAACCACAGCATCAAAACAAAGCACACCCATGCAAAAACTAAACTAAAGAAAGAAACCCAATAAACACCATGCAATGACGGTCATCTTTGGTAGAGTAAAATAGACCAAAGAGACCCTTTGTTTCATTGACATTTTAAAGTCACCCTATATTCATATTACTAGTCCTTTGCCTTTTAGCATTACCGGACGTGGACTCATCCCCTCCGCCAGATTTCTCCATTACAGCCTTTAATGTATCATGTATCGAGTTTATTGAGCATGGTGGTTGTGGCTCGTCTTGCTCTTCTTGATCATACTCACTGTCTGGCTCTTGGGTGACAAAGAGTACGTTCTTAACTCTCCCGCCTAGGGTGGTAATCTCGGCCTTTAGTGTCCTTAATCTAAGGGATTTTAGGGCCTTGATCAAGTCTGGCAACAGATCTGAACGGTCATCGCAGCACAATGAAGCCTTGATAATGAACTTTCCATCCTGACCATCGGAAGCTGGATCAACGGTTAGCTCATCTGTCTCAGTTGGTATGGGGCTCGTCTCCGCTATGATGGATGTCTGCCTTCTTAGCTCTTTGACATGTTGGATCACTTCTGCTAGCAACGACGCCTTGTCCGTCTAGAAACAAGAACATTTCATAATTACCAAAGTTAACATGTGCATTCAATTGAAATCTTAAAGGGTTTCGAAGAAGGATGCTCATTTTGTCTCTCTTTAAGAATGCTAAGCATGGTTTTATTGTTTGACTCATGATGTAAGCCCGGCAAGAATTTTCCATGTAAGCTTTTTCACCTGCTCTTTTGGTTCCTCTTTATCATATCAACTATGCGACATCAACACATCCTTTTTAAAATTTTAGCTTCACTTTTTCACTCCTCGGTTCTACCACTAACAAACAACATGAAAAGGAAGCAAATGTGAGTACACCAATTTGTTTGGAACCATACAAAAAGACCCATTTGAGTACAAATCTTAAGAATATTATTGATCACCCAATCCCAAATGCTTCATCTCGATAAAATACTCCGTGTAAAATTACTCCGTATTACCAAGGCGTGATAGCTTGAAATTATTTTAAAAAACGAGATCAATAGTGAAATGTTATAAGGGATGTATATGTGACTCTCTCACCAAACATCACAAGTGTAAGGGTCTTTATTGATAATCATTTGTAGTTACTCCGTATTAGACTATGGCATATGAGAGAATTTCCAAAGGATTTGGTCTACTTTGTTTGGACGATGATCATAATAACTTACTTTAGTAGTGCTCGGCAACAGGCTTCGCAACTTAGCAAGATGGTTATTGATTCTCTCCCTACGCCGCCTTTCAGCTTCACTATGACTCTTGGAAGCAGCAAGGGCTTTCGCATCCATGATCTCTTGGGCAGTCATCTTATTGAGCTCAGCCTGGAGACCAAAAGGCGCAGAGCCTGGCTGAACCATAGGGCCAAGGGCATCCGAAAGGAGCCTAAGGTGGTCCGATGATGGTCCATCATATGCAAATTGGAGTGAACTAGAGGGCCTCCTTGTAAACAACCCTGCATAAGATGACGAGGATGGGAAGAGGAAAGGGTCATGGACTGGACTAAATGAGTGAACTGGTGGGAGACTCCATGGCATCATTGGGTGTTGTTGTGGTGGCGGTGGGGCCGAGAGATCTTGAAACATCAATCCTGCCCTTGCACCACCCCCGAAATTACCTCCAAATGGATCAACGTGAGAGCTTGTTGCTTGGTATTGTTGCATCTCTACGTTATTGTTGTTGATGGTGATTGTGGGATTATTGATATTGCTGTTGTTATTGTTGTTTTGTTGTGAGCACTCTTCTAGTTGATCTTGATGATGATTATTTTCACTAGCTCCACTACTGTTCATCTAAGTAAGAAGCAAAGGGCATATTCATTTGAAAGAGAATGAGAATATTTTCTGGCAAAGGATGTGAAAGAAAGAGGGTTCGCTTTCTTATAGGGTAGAAGAGGAAAGGGTGAAGCAAGAAGAAAGGGGAGAGAAGAGAAGACACATCTTACTTGATAGGTGTTGGTATTGTGTCTTTTATGAGAAAGGGTGTCTTGTGTATATATATCAGCTCGTTTTCTTCTGTCCTCTCTTCTCTATCTCCCCAAAAGGTTTTGCAAATTTCTGTCTTTTTTTCTTTTTAGTGGAGTGGTGAGTGGTGACTAATAGTATTATTTATCCTTACAAAATCTTGGTTTTTCATACAAATTATTTTGTGTATTGTTGGTATCTTTTTGGCCTCTTTGTTTCTTTCTCATCCTTTGTCTCTCTTTCTATGCATTACATGATCTTTGCCAGTCCCCCCTCTAAATATAGAGTCTGAGTCCCTAGCACTATAATTCAACCCATTTCTTTCTTCTTACGGCATTTTTCTAAAGTTGCTTTCATACAGTGGATGGATTCTTTATTTTGGTTATATATATGCAAAAGAATATATACAGTTTCTTCCTCAGTGATTGGTTCAAAGTCTACAATTATACTCACTTTCTTTGTCAACATAATCTACATAACCCTTATAGAAACTATCAAGGAGAGAACAGAAACAAATTGTTCGAGATTACACATATATAGCTTCTGTTGTAGGAAGAAGCTTCATTCTTCCTCTCACTGGCAGTTGTTATTAGCTAATTATCATCATGCAAGCTTTTAACTCAGGTAAGCGTGGAACAAAGGATTCAAGACTAAACGTATTGTTTTTTGGATAAATCACCAATAGTCAGTAGTATTCCGAAATTAACAAAGCCATTAGCAGGAACTCATATATCATAGAGTACAACTTTAGTAGTACTGGTGGCTGAATTTGGAACTGAAAATTAAAGAACTGCTAATTACTTGAACTCCTCATATTATATATACAACTTTAGTAGTCCTAGTACGTACTGGCTACCTCAAATATCAGATAATAATACAGTAGGACATGAACCAAAACAATTGCTCGAAAGATTTCAGCAAGTCAAATATGGCTGGTGGCTAAATTGTTCCACAAAATATCTGTGCTACAATAATCTAAAGATGGTTGCTGGTTTAATCGATTCTGGAAGGATTAAATGCTTGAAATTAGAACGATATGGATCAAGAAAACGTACTAGTTCATAACGAATTACATTATTCATTCATGTACGTAGATGATGGGAAAATAACAAAATAATCACATGTTGATCGAGACTATTCCACTATGTGTATATGTTTTACAAAGCTTAAGATGACAGGAGCTTGAATCAATGTTGGGAGTCTAGAATGACTAGTTGAGAACACAGTAAACACAACCAAGAATGTCGACCGACCAAAAGACCTAAAAGGCCAAAAGGCAAAGCCTGAGGCCTGCCAAGAGGAAAAGGAAAGAGGAAGGCTCAGTCATGATAAAAGGCAGGCCATTTTTTGTTTTAATTATGTGCCCTTTTACTCAACACTTTGGCTTGCATTTTACTACAACTAATTACTCCTAATTACTACTACTACAACATACAAAACCACCACCTCCTCGGTGAAGTCCCCACGTAACCACGTTGTTTCCATACTTTAATTTCTCGCGCGCCCTATTCTACGCCAACGCCATCCTTTCTGCTAGTCCAAGACCCCCTTTGTAATCATTGTGTCTTGGAACACACTCCTCCTTTCTCTCTCTTCTTATCTCTCTAGGTAATCTCGGTTTCAGTTACATATATTCATTACTTTTACATGGTGTCTTTTGGAATTTACACCTTTTGATTTCGAAGACAATTTTTTTTAGTATTGGCCACTTCATGCAGCTGCGTTTCTGGCCTATTCTGTTGCCATTGCCCGTTAGTGTGTCTTTCGAAATCGTCAACACATTCTCTCATCAACTTATCATCTTCGTTCTGTCAAAAAAAACTTATCATGTTCGTTGTACCAAAGGAAAAATCAACTTATCATCTTCGTAGTTGCGTTTGGGGAAAATTATGTTGTTTCAAAAGTTGCAATGGGTATTGTGGGGCTTCAATAATATACCCCGTATGAAATTAAAATTAGTTAACACATTTACCAAAGAATTTTTTCTAAATAGTTGATCAAACAAGTAGCTTTTTAAATAATCATGTATTTCGACTGGTCAAACAAGCCAAACAATCCAATTAACAACCATTAATAGCTAATAATCGACAGTTGTTTGTCAAACAAAGCCTATAAAAATATATAATTACCGATAACGTAATCAAAAGAACTGTCTTTTAAGATGCCAAATTATTTTTATTTCACAAAAAGAATTGTATATGAACGAAAACTGATTTCCGTGCACGTTTCTAATAATATATAGACAAAAACGCTTTCTGTGTAGTCTCGGTATCCCTAGCAGGACAATTAACAATTGCAGCAATGTTAAAAAGGTAACTAGGGTTGATGATTTATGTTTTTACTTTTACCAGCCAACTTGTGGCTCTGTAATGACTAATCACCCAGAGATTGCTGGACGTGGGCTTTTTAAGCTACGGTCTCTTTTTACTTTTTGTACTATCTAATGTTTAATATACTATTGTTTTACCATGTACAGACTATGAGACTACAGAGTAAACCAGACATTTCGGTTAAACTAGTATCGCAACCCATTTAGGACCAAACCAACCAACAACTGTGGCAGTAAGGAAACTAAAGGTTCTATTATGCGTGAGCAGCTACCAAAGAGGCGCAATCTTGGGTAACGAGCAAAGAGAATACAAACATGTTTTTTGTTTTGCGTTCTAGCCATCTGTCAGAGGTGTTAAATCAGGTAAACGGGTCGGTTTTAAGTCGGGTCGATAACGTGTTCCTTGTCTTTCAGGTCCAGTTATGCTAAATTCGGTTTCACTTTTTATATCTCGGGTCATTTTTGGATTCATTCCCTACCGCGATCACATTGGTTAAAATCGGTTCGAGTTTGACCAGTGAGTTTCAGATGATTTTCGAGAGTTATGGTCGATTTCGAATCGGACCATTCTTTGGGACATTCGTATTCGGCTATATTTTGGGTTGTATTTTAGTCGATTCTCATTTAAGGAGATGTGTCTCAATCTTTTTAAAATAGATGTATTCAACAATCAAAGATTGGTTTAATGGAATCAAATGACTTATGGTCCTAAACATGTATTTTGGTTCCCAAATGATAATTAAGAAGTAAATTATACATACGTAAATGAGCGTCACTAGAATTTTGGGTTTTAACATAGATTTATGAATTAAACGGAACAAGCATAATGATATTTCTTTTATTGTAAATTTTTGATGAGTCAACTATTATTGATAAACACTCCGATGCATATGTTTCGTCTGTGTCAAAACTCGATGATGAAAAGTCTTTTGTAATGCTCTTACTTAAGATATGTGTGATGATTTATTACTTTCGAAATAAACACGTAAGCTTGTGGCCTCAGATTTAATTAGAAATATGATACAGCCGTTTCTAGCCTTGCAACTGAAGTAACCAACAATAACGAGAGCAGCCACATCAGCAGCCTCGCTGGACATAAGGACAAATGCAATGATAGGCACATGATCCAAAATGAATCTCTGGGGGAATGTACTAGCCAGCTGGTGTAACTAAATTCTGTACCTCATGTCAGCAGTTGTACTTGCATTTTCATTTTCTAGATATTATTCCCTAGTAGCTTACTATTCAAGCTAAGTAGATGAGTACTATAAAGGAATGTAATCTGACATTTGAGATCATATGAAAATATATGCATTTCCTTTCCTTATCTCCAATTCTCCTAACTATCTGAGTCCTCGGAGGATATTCTTCTTCCCTGAAACTTAGCTCGTTTTAGTGTTATCAAAATATCGAAATAATAAGTATAATGGGTACAAAAAATGAGTGTATTGTTGTTTAAACGAGCCAGAATGGACTAAGAATTGTCAAATGAGTTAAGTAATAAGGTTTAAGACAAAAATGACGCTTAGTCTACAATTAGGGAAACTTAAAGTCATCCTTGTCCCATTTCTGCAACTTACGTGAAGTTTTTACCTCTTGTAAGGCAAATTTGTGTTGCGGCGGGTGAAGCTAGATCGATTGGTACCTTGGTGCTTGTTTTAATACAAACGATACTTCCGTTGGACAAACACGGTTAACTTTAAAGTATAGCATGGACTGATCGGTTTAAGTTTAGGTCTAGTCAAATTCCTTCTAGTATTGCTTGGCACTGGGTTATTACAGTCGATATTGATTTTGATACTAATTGGTCTAATTGTTTTTTTTACCCTTATCGACCCACTAGCATGGTTTTTCTTGTTCCTTTTAACATATAAAGGACAATTACTCCTTTTTTATCCTGTTATTTTTGTAAGGTCAAGAAAACCAAACAAAAAGCAAATTACTGATATTAAAGTGAGTCCTAGGAGAAAAATTTCTAAGATACCAAAACCTCAATATTTATACTATAGACGGATCATTGTATGACTTGAGGATGAAAAAAAATCTAAACTCAATATGGTTTTCTAAATCCTGGACTTGAATCTTCCTTTGTTTTTATTATATTTTTTTACCGTTTAATGGAAATTATGTTAGGATTTGTATTTAATAATGATTAATATCACGCTAAGTATCTCGTCCAATTACATGTTTGTAATTCATTTCTTGCATATGATATTGTGCTCTTAAATTGTTTTATCATGAATAATGTACATGTTTGGTCATATTAGTACGGAGTATTATGTTAGGTTTAAATTAAGGTTTGTTATGACGACTTCACTGGTTTCAAGATTTATTTTTATACTCTATATTTTATCTCACTAAACCATCATGACTTTTTTTATCCACTCCATCATAGATGATTCATTCATCATTAATATAATGGTAGTTGTTGAAGAGTTTTCTTTATTTCCTAAAATTTAAGGGTGACTCCTAAAGTCATGTATTCTCTTTTTGTCCCTAATTTTCTTTCAATAAATTCGGGCCATTATCGCATTTTCTGGTTCCTACAATTGGAGACTCCATTGGATAGTCTGGATGAGCTAAATTACCTAAGTGTTTGTAGTGCGTATAATGAATATATGAGAACCATTTGAACCTTCGTATAGTAGCAACACTCTTGGTAAATACACCCGATTTAGTTAGTGTTAGGAGTCACAATTCCAACTTGTGATCTTCATGTGAAAGGGTAGAGCCATGGAATAGTATAATGTGCACAGCTTCCACTCTAATAAGAGCTAGCTAGTACCTTTTCCACAAGGGCTGTAAGGCTTGAATACATATGATAAACCATCTTAATTAATTTTTTTTAGCTATTTGCATACAAGTGTTGTAGAGGCGTGCATGATATAGATAAAAAGAGTTTTCCAGTTATGGTACATCTTATGGCAGGCGACTTATTTTATTTTCTTTATTTGTGTGTGTATTTTTGTATGTACATGTTGATTTAGGTTATTATGTTAGGTTTTCTTTAACCTAGGTTATTGTACATGCTTGTCATATGTGCTTCATTACACTAATAATCTTGTAACTTTAATTTGTTGCTGCAATGAAAACGATGGAAGTTGATAGGAGCTTGTGGTTATCATTAATTTCCTCTTTGGCGATCAAGTTCAAGAATGGGTTTTTCAACCCGCCCCCAAATATTAAAGGAATATTTTCTTTTGTCAACCTGAGGTTTCGACTTTTTCTTATAATGCCCCTCACATGTTTTGACTTTTAAAATAACCCCGAGGTCTGCGTTTTTGGTCTTTAAAGGGTTTTAGTTGATAGAATAGTGACAAACATTAGGATTAACTTATATGGGATGATTAATGTTTTAGGGAACAACTTAATAAAAGATTAAGACCCCAAACACAAACACTACTCCCACCTAATCCCCAACTCCCCACCCCCTTTCCTGACAACTCCTGCCTGACACCCTCTCCCCACCCTCACTTCCAATCCCAACCAACCCTGCCCTTGCCGCCACGGCCTTGCCCCCACCCGTCTGCCTGACCGCTCGCCCCCATCCCCACCCCATATCTATGAACCCCAACCCCTAATTCCACCCCACTCCGCCGTCGCCCCCACCCCCACCCGTTGGCCATACCTTTCACCCCCATCCACCCATCCCCGATGTTGGAGTAGTATCCTCTGACAAGTGTGATTACGTTAATAAATCTCAATTAGAATAAAATTGGGTTTGATTTGATCATTTATTGATTTATTCACTAATCGGTTGATTATCGTATATCGGTAATGATTGGCCTGCTAAGGTTTGACATTACTGTTGTACGACGGTGATAATCAATTGATCCCTAAGGTCACACCTAAATGATGAACCGACTCCTAAAACGACAAGTATATTAGATTCGTGCATGTACCCCGATAAGGATTACTAAGAGTTAGTGATTTGAGATATTATAATTGTTCGAGTTTAGAACTCGAGGTCGGGTGAATTATTTTAGTGATTTGTTATGTGATAATAAATTATAAATTAATTTATGGATTACTAGTTACTAAGTAAGACTTTATTATAACTAAGAGTTGGTTATAATAGTGATAAGTGAGTAATTAGCAATATAAACATTTCTAATTAATCTTACATTAGATGTAACAAGAATTAGTAATGGTACGTTACCACAAATTGTTGTAGTAAATTAGTTAGTGGGTTTGGTGGGAGCAATCCACTAACTATTTTATATTGTTAGTGGGCTCTTACTTTTCTATATATAGAGAAGTAAGGCATTAGACTTAAGGCTAAGTCTAACCATTTTCTCTCTACTACAAATTAATCACAAATACTACTAAGGAAGGAAGATCTTCATCTTCTTCCTTTCCTCCTCTTGGCCGGCCTCCTTGGTCATCCAAGGACAAGGATTTTACTCCTTGTTTCACACATGCAATTATATATTCATAATCCTTAGTATATCTAGATTATTATACATATAAGAGTTATAGTATTTAGTTTAGTTTTAAGGGTTGATCATCCTTGTTTTCTAGCAAGAACAAGGTAAGTCTTGGAGTAGATCATCTTGGTGCTCACTTTGGGAGGTTTCGTATTCTTGGAGGCTTGAAGGTGTTTAAGAGTACATGACGGTGTGGGAGGATGATCATCCAAAAACGCAGCTCAAGAAACTAGGATTAACTTCCTAGTCAAGCTTCGATCAAGACTTATGTAAGCAAAATGTTTGTTACATGTTTTGTTAACTTTAATTCACACATCACCATAATAAGATCTTGGGGTTAGATTAATTAGTGTAATTAATCAATTTATTATGAGATAATAAAAAGGGGTTAAAACCAACACCCGATCTATTCACCCCCACCCAAGATCTACCCACCCCGCTCCAGCCCCCACCCCAACTAGGCTTGACCGCTCGTCCCCACCCCACACACCCCGATCTACCCCCAGTCCCCACCGCCCTACCTACGACCCACAACCCACCCCCTCCCCTCCCTCTACAACCCACCGACAACAAAGTATAGATAGATAATGCGAGAACATAGAGAAGAAATGGGTTGAAAGAAGCCGCGGTGGTAAGGGTTGTTGTGCTTGGTGTTGGTGCTGGTGGAATGGAGCAGCCCGGTTGGTGGGCGAAGGAATGGGAAGAGGGGCTGCTGGTGGGAAATGAGGGAGGAGTGGGTCTGAAAAGTTTAAGAGGGGGATGGGGAGAGAGATGTTAAGTGGGTTTTTGGGCTTGTTTATCCCCTACACTAATTATTCTATTTAATAAAAAAACTTAACATGCGTTAGGATTTGAGAGTATTTTGTCCCATAAAGACCAAAAACATTGACCTCGATTTTTTTTTAAAATTCGAAATATGTAAGGGGAATTATAAGAAAAGTTCGAAACCTAAGGATGACAAAAGGAAATATCCCAAGATTAAAAGCATGGGACAATGTCAAGGTGTTCCTAGATCAATGCGGTTATGAAACAAGAGTGACTAATGTCATCAAATATGACCTAGAACATATGCAAGCAAGAAATTAAAATAAATAAGAAGGTTTTTCATCTTTTTTTAAAGATTGAGAGCCATATGCATCCATATGGATAAAAGGCCTATTAAGAAGGAACAATGGATAATCGTTGTTTTTAATCTTGAAAATGGATACAAGACTCACATGGAATTTCTAGCCTATCGGGATTTTAAGGAGCTTGGAGAGTGATTGAAGAAAAAGACCAAACTACTCCCTTCCAGAGTTATGATAGTTCTAATTGAAAAATAAGATGACATCCCGGAAACGGAGAAAATGAAATGGTTGAAAAAAGGAGACTCATAGGAGGGCACCGTTAGTGTCATCTAAGGCGGAGAATTTGATTTATATTTTTAGCTTTTGAATCTATTAATGTTCAATCAATGTCTTAATCATGTTAGGTTCATAAATTAAATTCAAATGTCCTAGTGGAGTTTATGATTCAATGTAATATTTTCTTGTATTACTCATAAAAGAACTCATTTTCATGAATTTTAATCATCTTAATCTCTACCAACAAATTCATCAAAAAGTGTCAGACGAAGAATTCAAGAATTTATAAACATGATAATATATGGGTTAACTATGTCACAAATGTAAGTGTACGCTGTGTACTATGTCATCACCATGATCATTCGCTTATTATAAATTAAATTGAACTTAAGGGGTATGTGATTACTTTGAATTTTCTGTAACTTCTTTTAATAGAAAATTCGTAGGTAAAAAACAACTACTGACAACGGGTAGATGCATAGACACTTAGGATAATTATAAGCACCACCACAAGCAAAATAGACTAAATATTTGCGTGAATCGCTTGTAAACATACCGAGTCTCTAGCAAGCGTTCTATGATCCCCCATTGAAAAAATCCTAGCACTAGGTATATGTCGTGGAAAGTTCGAAATGTGAGGTCCTTATAAAAGTCGACCAACTCAGTCGTAAATATGATCTCCCAAGCTAAAAGTTGATAGAAATATAATTGATGAATGCACCTTTGTGGAGTATGTCTCTTGTGTTCAAAATTAGGTGACCGAGGAAGTAATATCTAAGAATATGCTTTTAACGCTCTGTACTCGTAAATGACAAGATGCCAGTTCTAAGCTTGCTACGCGGGTGGGGTTCTCAAACCGCAAGTGTTATAAGTGAGATGGAGTGTGAGCCCTATCAAGTTAAAAAAAAATTGAAGCTATGAATACATTAAGACGTGCTAGTTAAAGATTTCTACCATAATCCAAAAGATTCTGAACTTATTATGGTTGGCTATCGTTACAACCTTGAAAGTCCGATTGTTCTCGTGAGTTGGTTTGTCACATTAGTAGAGATAAGAAAAGATGTCTTCCATATTGAAATAACCCGACCTTGTGGAGGGTCGAATCTCTAGTATTTAACCAAGATCAAACACCATTTTCACCTCAAAGTTCAACCTACATGCCTATAAGTAGGTATATGCCTCGTGATGCAAGCCAACTTTGCAAAATTAAACCCACTGTGTTTATAACTCAATTTGCCTATTCATTAATTTGAAAGAATATTTAAATTAAATGCCAAAATGAGGGTACAAATGATATTGACCGGCTTCTTTTTTGATTTTATTTCAGGAAAAATGGTAAAAAATACCTTATAAGTACCACCATTTACAAATAACTACCTGATAATTTTTATATAATAAAATAACTACCTTATTTAACTTTTTTTCCTACAAAACACTACCAAATTTCTCCTTTATTTAATAATATTGTTATACAATTGCTCAAAGGTCAAGCATGACCCATAATGTTATTTTATGTACATGTTAAGAAACCACTTTATAGTATTTATCCACTATTTTCAGGAAAGTAGGGTAAGCGCAAAGGGTTAGAATATATCTTTAGTTCTCAACTAACTTAATGACAAATTAGAAGAACAATTAAACGTCATGACAGAGTGGGGTTGATGTCATCTTAAATCCCACCCAAACAGGCCTAGCTCGTGGTATACGGAAGTGGTAGTGTGGTTATCATCAAATCTTTGAACGAGGTCTTTTGAAAATGAGGTAGCATACGAAAAGGTTACAAAGTTTGGAAAGTAAAAAGTTAAGGGACCAAAGCAGCCATGCGTTTGTCCACAAAGCAGCAATGAGACGAGAATGAAAACCCATTTTTACCAAGTGCATGCTACTCCATAGTATGCTACGGAGCAATGTGACGAGAAATGAATACCCATTTTTATTGGTAAGCAAGCAAGTGTATAATCTAGAGCTGATCAAATTAGCCCGGTCCGATGACCCGGCTTAGCCCGATGACCCGGCCCGATTTTGGGCCGGGTTTGGAACTAGACTCAAGCCCAAAAGCTCGGCCCGAAAAGCCCAAATTTTGAATTATTGTTTATTTATAGCTCTTTTTAAAGTAAAAATGCAAAAAAAATACGCTAAAAGTATTCTGAAAATTTATTTTATATTTATAATTAAAATTTTGTATTTTTATTACTACAATTGTGTATATCTTAAAAAAAAAGTGGATTTAAAAAAATCACCTCAAATTGACACCCGAGGTGAAAGTTATGTTAAGTATAAAAATCGTAAACGAAGTGCGAAAAAAGCCCAAAATGGCCCGAACCCGGCCCAATGCCCAACCGTGCCGAGTTCGGGCTTGGCTTTGTGGTCCGAAACCCGATCGGTCCGGCCCGATAATCAGCTTTAGTATAATCAAACAGACAAGAAATATATATGGAGAACATGAATTCATTTATTTACATGTCTTAGTTTTAGTGGATTACATGATTTCATCTTAAAGAAAAAAGGATAATTTCTAGTAATTTGGTAGTAGCAAATTGATTTGATAGGGCCTTTAGGGCTTAATATGTACTCTTTATTGACCCTTAGGATGATCTCCAATATATATGGGTTAAATGGCTTAGATGGCATGATATAGATATTCTATATACTCTTCTAGAAAAATTATTGTATTTTTTTAAAGATACTTTCCTAGAAATTAATAGATATCTACCATACATATATGATAGAGTATAATAAAGATTTCCATGTCTATAGTAAGTATGTTGGAGAAGTCAATGTGTTGGGAGAGAAAATATAAACTTCTAATCATTGAGTCGACCTTACTTCTTGTGAATATTCATTTTTAAAGTTTTGTTTAAAACTGTTTAATTTTATGTTAAAATTAAAATATATTAAATTATTATTATTTTCATTTTAAAAATGTATTTTTTCATTTGAAATGGCCACGTGATTGATGAAAGATGACTGTTTTAAATCAATATATGACGATGTATAATTTAAAGTTAAATTGTATGATATCTCAGTATAACTTGTACATCTTTACAAATAGATCTCTCCAAAAAAAGAGCAAAGAGTAAAAAACACATAACTTAATAAAAAGGAAAATTTACATTTTGGTTCCCTGAGATTTTGGCTAATTCCACTTTGGTTACCTGACGTTTTAGTAATTCCATTTTGGTTGTGGTTTCAAAATTCACCCAGTTTAATGACCTAACCCTAACGCCGTCAAAACTTTACAATCTTGTTGCAAATCTCAATTTTCGTTACTTTATTTTCCATAAACTTTGATTAATTTGTGAACATTAAAAAAACAAAAAAAAAAATCCAAAAACATATATAAAAAAATCACTTATTTTTTTTTAAATCCGAAAATTTCCTAAAGACACTGAAAAATTTCTTAAAAATCCCCCCTGAAAAACAAACAAATCCAAAAATTGTTTTTATGTCTTGCAAAACTGTGTTTTTGCTGTTTTTGCAAAAAAAAAAATTATTAAAATTCATTTAATTAAAATTTTTATTGTTTACTAGCAATCCATTTAATCAAAGAAATTATCCAAAACATTAAAATTTTAATTAAATGAATTTTAATTTTTTTTGTAAAAACAGAAAACACATTTTTTCGAGACATAAAAATAATAATTGGTTTTGTATTTTTGTTGGGTGATTGTTTGGATTTTTTAGAAAATTTTCAAACTTTTTTGTGAATCTTTTGAATTTTTTGAAATGTTTAGTGATTTTTTGGGTTTTTTTATAATTTCGGCATTGTGTTTATGTATTTTTTGTATTTTCACAAATTTATCAAAGTTTTTGAAAAAGAAACAAAAGAAAATTGCGATTTGCAACTTATCCCTTAACCTATTTTTAACAAGATTTTAAAAGTTTAGTCAAACAATTAAGTAAAATGTACACAATGGATGGAAAGTTTGACGGCGTTAGGGCTTGGTCACTAAACTAGGTGAATATTGAAACCACAGGTAACCAAAATAGAATTGCTAAAACGTCAGGTAACTAAAGTGGAATTAGCCCAAACCTCAGGGACACCAAAATGTAAATTTTCCTAATAAAAAATGCCCATTGGTCATGTAAATTTCTTTAAAGTTATTAGCAGTCACTCATTGTCTAGGAGAACTAATATATATAAATTCAAATTAAGTTTCATTTATTTTATACATAGGGTTAAGTAAGAGATCAAAGAATTATTCTAAATAATAATAAAAGTAAAACTTTAGATTTAAAAAAAATTGTCATAAATTGATTAAAAGTGATCGCCATATATTAGTATTGTACAACTAAAATTGACCTTTTAACCAAAGAAGCATAATTTTTTAAATAACGAACTAGTATAGGTCCCGGCGATATTTTGGGTCTTCTTAATTTCTTTTTGCTAGTTTTTTTAATTCCAATCATTAGACTATCTAACTAAATAATCGTTTTGGTTCAGAAAAGGATAAGAATGAAATTTTTAAAGGTGGTACATGGCAGGTTGGTTGGTGGCCATCCTTTGATTCTGAAGGCTTGATAAGTGCGTAATTCAACATATTTTTATTTCCTTATATTAGTTCTCGATATGAAATTTGGAGATTATATCGTGCATATAAATTGTCATCTTTATATTTTATTTCATTGAACTATTATTTCATATATAAATTGGTTATATTAAAGTTAACTTATTTTGTAGATTTTTGGGCCAAAGATATTAAGGCAAATTGGATTAAAGAAGAGGAAGCCAGCACACTATGGCCCAAAGGACTAATTGCGCTCCTCACTTAATTCGGACCAAGCTACTAGAAAGTAGAGAATGCCACAAGAAGTTAAAATGAAGACCAAGAAAAGAAGAAAAGATGTACGTTGAACTTCCATTTCTAAACGAGCTGCTGTAGTTGACCGTGGGAGTTGGAATGATGATTCTGTTTCTTTTCTTCATATACTGTAGTTGCCAACAAAGAGCCAAAACTCATCCGAAAGTTTGGCAAGCAATATTTCTTTTCTTATAAAACTCGTCCAAAGTCCATTCTATCTTTTCTTATCTCATTCAAATTATATCTCAACCAACAGAGATATCTCACAAACAAAATAATAAAATTCTATCTTTTATCCCAAAGTTAGTTGGAGTCCCATTGGTTTGTCATGTACTACGTATAAAACATCAGTTGATTAGGGGATTAGGGTGAAACAGGAAGCAAGCACTGTATATTTTTGAGAGACAAAACAAGGGAGTGAATTGAGAGTGGTTCTATACAACCAACGATCACAAATTGGAGTCTTGGAGAAACCTTTGAGTGCAGCTATCTACACAACCAAGGAGGGAGAAGCCATACTTAGAGGACGATTGATTTCCGACGCCAAAGTCTTGGTCTTCCGGGGCAGTATATATAATTTCCCTCTACCTTTTATTCCCTTTAATTTGTTTTGTAATTGCTACTACGAATTATGAACCTGATATTGAATTGAATTGAATTATTATTTTCATATTTGGGTATTGTTCACTTTAGTGAATTATTTGGTCAATTGATATAATAAACTTTTTTTTAATTAGTGTAATCTTAGTAGCAACTGATTCGGATTTGACCTTGGGACATAAAGATTATTTGGACTTGAATATAGTTTGGACTAGTTAAACTATACCATCTATGTGATATGATTTGCTAGGGATCAATATGAACGATCATGCTTCTTGTCTAGTCGACTTTAGTTGCGATAAAGTTAATGTTGGTTAGACTTAGTGTTACATTTGGCCTAGTCAGGAGCTGATTATTGCCGGGTCTACTTTAATTTAGTGAACAAAGATAAGTTCGCTAGTCTAAAGTTAGATAGAAATTCATCTTGGCCTATTTTGAGTTGAGTCACCAATAAGGAAACCGTAGGGGATTTTGTTACTGAAATTCCTGAAATTGGAGTTGACCTAATATGTTAATAATTATATTATAAGAGTTGAAAGGGCGTGAATCGGTTGCTTGACTTCATATGTAGTTATTAGTTTCATTAGATTTACTTTTCTGTTTATGTT
Source organism: Corrigiola litoralis (assembly GCA_901111285.1). NCBI lineage: Eukaryota > Viridiplantae > Streptophyta > Magnoliopsida > Caryophyllales > Caryophyllaceae > Corrigiola > Corrigiola litoralis. The sequence continues at coordinate 1,153 of CAAKMY010044417.1, read as the reverse complement.
TGTCTGTTTCCATATCAATCTGAACACCCCCCATTATCGTACATGTGTAATTATATACTATTTTAAGTGTAAACATTAGTTAGTTAGAAATTGGAGTTTTTTGTGTATAAATTTTAGATATATAGCCTCCATGTGGGATCGACGCCTTATTATACTACTTGTTAGTATGCGGTGAACGACACGTATCAAGGCTTTAACACCCAATTTCTGTACAGATATTGGTAGTGTTACACAGATTCCCTTGTGGGTTATTTTTCCAGATTTGGGTCCTTTTTGGTCTTTTAAGGCCTTAAGTAAACTGGCTAGCAAAGTTGGTTGCCCTTTGTTTGCGGATATATGTACTATTATTAAGGAGAAGATTCCTTTGCAAGGGTACTTGTTGAGGTTGACCTTACAAAACCTCTGGTGACTGAAATTTGTCTGGACACTCCTTATTGTGATCTTTTCACAAAAACGGTCAAATATGAGTAGGTCTTCTATTTTTGCACACATTGCAATAGATTGGGTCATAGTGATTCTTCTTACAAGAGAAAGAAGGATGTAGTATGAAAAGCTGATGGTGGGAAGGGTAGTGTGGTTCAGAAGATTCCTGAGCAACAACCTGTGCAAATGGCTCTTGAGAAGCAGATTAAGAAGGCACTAGTTGCATGTGATTTCAATTAGATGCATGCATCCCCACCACATAGGGATATTGTTTCTCCTTGCACTCCTGGTTCCGCTAAGCATGATGGGTTTCAGCTTGCAAAGAAGACAAAAGGAAGTCTAGTCTTGCTTCAGGCGTTAAATCAATGCCTGAAACGGTTATACTAGAGAATACTATTACAGGCTTGGATTTGTCTTTTGGGGATGAGCAAGTATTGCATGTCGCTTCTTAGGTTTGTGATGGTGCGGAGGAACCATATCCTCCTCCTTTTAAATGAACATTAATGCCTGTAATATTAGGGGCATGAATCATCCCCTAGAATAGCAAGAAATGCTGACTTCCTTCTTAGAAATAAAATAGATATAAATGTTGTCTTGAAAACTAGAATTAGACCTCATAAGTGTTCCTCTTTTATTAGGAAAAAGTTCATAAGATTTGTAGTTACTCATAACTATGAGTGGCATAATAATGGTAGTATTTGGGCAAATCGGCGAACAACCGAACCCTTGG
>CAAKMY010044410.1:0-11640 GCA_901111285.1 Corrigiola litoralis | reverse complement strand
TTATGACGCAGCCATGTTGGCTTGTGTCACTGGTTATGACGCAGCTTTATGGCTGCACCTCAACCAGTGACGCAGCCTTGCTGTGTCGGGTCAGTTCTGTTTCTGCCACTACTCGATTATGAGAACCTGAAAGTCAATAGGAACGGTCCGGAGGCCCCTAGCCTCGCCGTACTCCTTCCCTAAGTGGTGGTTCTCGAGCGTACTCCACTCTTTAACGTTAATAAAACCAAAACGAAAAAAAAGAGTTTCGGGTCCGTGCGCTCACATTACCCCCAACCTTCCATGGCCTACCCTTGAGAATTTCTTTCATGTCCTCCTCAATAGAGCAACAAATATAGTACCGCCCTTTTTTATAATATAGGACTTTAATCTTCCCACATGTTTCCACACTTTAGCAGCAAAATTCTGCAACGCAGTAGTTGATGTTCTGGCTGAACACAGCCCACAAGAGTGAACTTCCAATATTCAAGTTCATCAGCAATATCCTCTACATCAATATGAACAACATCCGACTTAGCACTATCTTCATAATAATCCAAGCTCATACCCTTAGCCAGTCCTTTTTGAGCCTTAGTCAACCAAGAAGGGGCAGCGGGTTGAGTCACACCCGGAATAGTAACCTTACAACTAGTGGTTTTTTCACCACAGGAATCTCAGCTGAGATAGGAGGGGTTGAGATCACTACATGAATCGCTTCTAAAGGGGGTTGAATCGCTAACCTGGCAGAAGTAAGCAGAGGTTTCTTACCCTGGGCTTCCGCTCGAATAGGATCCACAATTTCCACCCGTCGTAACCCCATGAAATTACCTAGGGTAGCTTTGGATGGAGTAGCAATCTAGGTATTATCTCCTTCCTCTGGTACATAACCATTCGCTCTAGAAGAAGTAATTTTAGAACCGCATCTGGTGGTTTAGTTTGCTTCTTAGGGCGGCCACGTTTACGAGCCATGCATGCAGACAGAAATAGAGAAGAATGGACTGGAAAATGATTAGAGAAGGAATGAGTAGGGCCTATTCATCTAACCACCTTGTTACTCAAGCTAACCGTTTCTAGAGAGAAGGAAGAGAATCTCTCACTAGAAAATAGAAAGCTTTCCATTTTTTCTTCAATGTTCACCTCAAATCTCTAGACACCATACTTCAAGCATCATTTACCTACATCAACGATATCACTAAGGTCATCGTGCAACAACCAATGGCGATGATTGAACAAGCGTCGTACGTCGTGAGTATGCTACAGAGACGACCTCCTCCACCCACTGCCAGGTCATTGAACACCAACGTCTTTCATCCCGACGTTTTTAAACCTTTTTAACAAAGAAAAGATATCATCTTATAAGATGTAGATATACTAAAAACCTCCTTTATGATGTGATAGTGTCGTCTGGGTGAAACGCCAGGCCAAGTCCAGTAATCTGTGAGATAAATGGTAAGCCATAGCCACTAATGTGTGAGAGAAATGGCGGGCCATGGCAATTGACTTCTAAGAAACGTCAATGTCCATGGTGGCCAAGGACGGATTTAGCCTATACTTTGCCTATTTAAGTACACATGCTGTTGTAAATTGTTTTGTCCAATCAACACATGTAGAATTGTGTAACTCAGCTCGGAACATGAAGTAAATGCTTAGATTTTCAAGTGCCCGAGTTCAACGTACCCAAGCTACAAATTTTGTTTTTTTATTTGTAATGACTTTAGAACTTTTTCTATTTTATTTACAGCAACACTCTTGTAAGACCATCTTTTTATAAATTATGAAAGATTAGCCCATAAACAAATATATGGCCCACGCGCTAAATGAATAATAGGCCTAACTCAGAGAAATCTCACAAGCCATAAACAACTCAGTCTGCTTTGCTTCCTAAGTGAGTGTGTAGCTCAATGGTTACAAGCGACTCACAGTCAAGGGTCGAATACCTCACATGCACAATGTTATTTTCTATTTACAATTATTCATTCATTTACAAAAAAAAAAAATTCCCTTTTGTTTCATACTAATTGTTGGACCGTGTGCTACGCACGTGGCCCCCCAAAATATTAAGATTTAATATATTTACAAGCTTAATAAATTATTAGGATACATTAAATACTAAAACACTTATAAACATTTATAAATGTTAGAAGGGTGAGCTTAATTTTACTATTAATTTAATAGGGTATTTTTTTTACAATGTTACTATGATGAACCATATTAAACCAAGTTTATGAACCCGCTTTACGATTCAATATCTCTTTTTTCCTTTTGTACCTAAACTGTTGCATTCTTATTATTAATATTTCTTCAAAATCTATAAAGAACATAAAAATACAATTTAAAATGTAATTTATGCAAGCTATATATGTCATGATTTTTAGGGCGTGCATATCGTTTTTTTTTTTCTCTTTTTTTGCTTTGTGGTTAAAATATTTTGTTATAATATTTTAATAGTGCTAATGTTAAATTTTGGCTTCATTTTGTTTTATCACATCTTTTGTTCATCATTAGCATTGGTGCATGACTTGAATGTATAATTAGACGAACCACAACTTAAGAATATCATAAGAGTTGTTTTATCGCCTTTATTGACACTCGTAAGTTCACCATGGACCAATAGTTTCATATGTTAGAGTTTTAAAAAACTTTTAAAATAATAGTGGACAAAGATGAGCCTTTGACTTCTATAGAACTAAATAGGAAGATAGAAAAGGTATAAGAAGAAAACAAAGCAATTATACCTATCGTAAGTCATTATCTGATATCTTGCATTAGCTTTTTTATTTCATTTAGCCGTTGTAGAATATTTAGGGAAATTAGATTAATGTTATCTTAAATTCAAAATTTTCAAATATTTGTTGTAAGAGCATATGTCATTAAGAGAATCTACAACATGATGTGTACTCTTATTGGTTACACAATTACAATAAAAAAGAGGTTTGTGGAAAGTAAAACACATATATAAAAGGAATAAAATGATGTACTCATTACTTCAATTTCGCAATCGTATCTCTTATTTTGTAGGATTGTAATGGATGCTTATTCATAATAGGCTAATTGATAAAATTGTATTATTTACCAAGTTCTCATAAATAAACGTAATACATTCAAATATAGAAAATTTTATCTAGATCAATGTATTTAATGTTTCATTACTCGTGTGGATTAGATGATTTCAAAGTATATTTTTTAGAAAATATTAAAATTTGTGTTCAAGATATAAAAGTTTAGATTAGATAGAAAGCATGTGAGGAGCTTGAAATATTTAAAATCTTTACCTTCAATAAGGATGTCACGGGTTTGATTAATTTGGTTAATAGATTGGACCGGAAATATTGATGTTGTAAATAAAGTTTATTTGGTGTATCAGAAATCGGATAAAATGAGAATTAGATCACATAAGATTGTGATTGGTGCTACTTTCCTATTAAAAAAGGGATTTGAATGAGTTTAAGAAGGCATCCAACATATTAAATAGAAAAAAAAGAGAAAATGCTTGAAAAGTTGTAGTAATGACATGTGACACATTTGTTTACTGCTTTCGTATATAGTGTAGATAGATTATATAGATAGATAGATAGATAGATAGATAGTGTTCAGATCAATATTGTCATAAATATTTAAAAATGGATTTTTAAATATATACAAGGTGATATTTTTCAAACTAACATGAGCATTTAGAAGATATCAAAAAGGCGATTGTTACTTAATGTCTTCCTAAATCATAAATTCACCATTTAACCCTTTTCGTCGTGGATTTTGTTAAATAATATTAGTACATTAATGAAAAAACATAGTTTATTTATTTATTTATATATATTTAATAATTTGAATGAAATTTAAAGCTGCCTTACCCAAACATAACAAGAAATCCCACGCTACATAATTTTGAAACTAACTACTCCATAAAAATCGATCTCACACTTCAAGCTATATTTATCGTTTTTGTTGAACATATATTTAATTTGTACAGCTAAAAGTCCTATTTTTACGAACTGTGAAATGAAAATTAGAATGAATATTTTAACATTCTAAAGTTAGAAATGTCCTTTTATCTTTTATTAAATCCTTCTCATGCATGTTGTCTATAATCAACCTCGGTATCTCTACCCAGTATTAAAGAGATATTTACAAGCATTAATGAAATTATTGTCAATCATATTGAAATTATGTCTGATATGTCACCCTGGTTTAAGAATGAAAGATGGAATGGTACAACTTTTATTTGCCAGGAAGAAGCACCTCCTATATCCGAGGCCATATGGTCAAGAAATAACTATGTTTTGAAGTCTCCAACGTCAGTTGCCTTCTTATATATTCCATTGTTCGTGTTGGGGTTCAAAACAATTTGTTTGTTGCTCAAACCTCTTCGAATGCCCAATTATGCCCAATTGCTTGTAAGATTATCTACTTTTTTTTTTTAATATGCATGCTTGTGAAATAAAACCATATGTACACTTATATATATACTCCATTATTTTTTTAGTCGTGTATTTCGTTTATTCCAAGATTCGAATTCTCTAGCATAGCATTTTTTTATTGGGAGATTTCCTGTTGATACCAAAGAAGGTCACACGAATAAACACTTTATTTTAATTATATTACACTTTATTCCTAATTATTTTTTGAATAATTTTGTTTATTCTATATATTAATGAAAAATTTAAAAACTTGGTTATAGATATATTTTCTAGAGATACCTAATACATTTTCTTTATTAATGATTAAATAATTTAGATTTTTATCTACTTAAAAGGGTAATTTGGAATGGCGACTTATAGGATTTTTTTTATCCTTTTTATCTTTTTGAATTAATTAATAATTTACAGATGGAAAAATTGATGGGGATCATCCGAAGTGTGGGTGGTTCTTTTTTAATAGTTCAAACTTTGGATTATTCCTAAATAATCCCAACATTGCGTTATTTTTTATCATATTGGTCTTGATTTATTCGAACCTAGTTGTTGAAACTAATATCCTCCCAAACCTCTAATAACTACCAATAACTACCCCTATAAACCCTAACTCACCTACCGAACCAGAAAACACCACACAACATTGATTCATTACTAGAGAAAAGAATTCAAGAAGACATTATTCTCTTCATATCACTAATTCAGAGGCTTAGGCTTACAAACTAGCTAAAAAAATAGAAGTTAACTCAAATGTTCTCTCTAATTACTTAAAGGTAGCTTTTGGGAATTAATTTCAATAACAAGAATTCGATTCTTGAAATTGAAATTCAAGATTTCAATTCCAATTCCAAACTAATGTTTAGGAACCTTATGAAATATGTAACCCTAACCTTACCCCAAACCCTTAAGCTAACATGAGTGTATTAGCCTACTTCAAGGAATATTGCCCGTAGACTATCGCACCCTAACCCTCCCCACCAACGTCTTTCCATGTGCCTATAAACTACCGCACCCTAACCTTCACCATCACCACCACCCTCTGCCCCATCCTTCACCTTAAACTCTTATGTTCTCCTTCACCTTAGGAGTGCAGCGTTGCTATTTCATGTTAACGGATTCTGACATTGCTACGACGGCAGTGGCACATCATTGTTTATGGGAGGGGAGGATTGCGGTGTTGCTCCGACGGCGAGGAGGTGTGTGATTGTCTGGTTCATGAGAGGAGCGAGAGAAAGAGGGTAGTAAATGGGAATTGTTTTTAAAGAGAGGAACCGAGAAGAGAATTGAAATGATAGGGGTGGCAGATGGAATTGAAATGAGGTTGATTAACAAGGGCTTGGAATTTACGCGGAACTGGCCCAATTCCAATTCCAATTCCAATTCCAATTCCAATTCTTTGGTCTTGCCAAGCTTGAAAATTGGGTCAACTTTGGAATTCAAAAACAATTTCAATTCTTTGGTCTTGCCAATCTTGGAAATTGGGTCAACTTTGTAATTCAATTCCAATTCCAAGTTCCCAAACACACCACAAAAGAAGTTGACAAGGTTCGAATCCAAAAGACACAACACAAGGATCTACTTTTTCTTGGTCTATCTTTTTAGCATTATTCTTTTTCTTACCCTTTCTAATAACACCTGCAAGCTTCTTGTCTCAACTTTACATTTACGCCATCTATAACATAAGCTATTAACCCCTTTTACTACATTTTGCATTCAGTCTTGTCCATCAATACAACATTACAGTCAAAATATCAACTAATGTAATTTTCATTTTGGTGTCTATAACTTTATATTGGTCCTTTTCTCATATGTCCTTCAACAATGGTGAATAACAGTACAAGAGAGTCCACTTTGGGGATATGACTCCATAACAAGCTATTGGTGATCATAGTATTATTCGAGGGTAGAGTGAGGGTTGTATAATAACTCGCTTCTTCATTTTAGTTGCGAAAGTCGAGGTGGTATGGGCCGTTGGTAAATTTGGCGCAGACGAGGGTGTACGGCCGAAAGTGCCCACGTGAATGGAGGATGGAGTTTTAGTGGTATTAATTTTTTGAGAGAGGATTTTGTGAGGTGGAATGTATTGTTTAGTAAGGTGACTTTGGGTCTTGGGGGTGAGTTGTGGTAGATGATAGATAAATGATGATGTTTTTGGGTTATCTAAGGTGTTTGATGTGGTGGATTCGGGTGTGTGGTGGTTTATGAGGGGACTTTGAGTTTTAGTGGTTGGTATTTGTAGCTAGTGGGTGGTTTGGGGGGAAAGGAGGTTTGACAAGTAGGTTGACATAACTCGGGACCACTATGTGAAAAAATGAAGCAAAGTTGGAATTAACAGAGAATAATCCAACGTTAGTACCTATAAAAGAACCGCCCAAACTTCACATTATTCCGATCAATCTTTCCTTTATAGAAATCTTAATGGTCGCTAAATTACAGGTGCATGCATCGGTGTATTTTTTTAGTTTATCATCAAACATAATATATAAAATACAAGTGCACATTTGTGTATCAACAATCTAGGATCACACATTTGAAAAGCTAATTTACGTTTTTTTTTTTAAAGATACATTATACTATAGTTATGACCTTTTATTTTGATGTCTTTAAGGGCTACATATTTTTTTATTTAACTTAACTAAATCAATGCATATATCTTTTCTAGTAGATCTACCTCTATTTATAGTTAATTTCATTGGATCAGATTTCTTATGGATATATTAATTGTTTTTCAGGTTGGCATTGCACTAGGAATAATAATTGATTTGGTTGGTGTACGAGCTTATAACATACCAATGGTTCAAGAACCTTTCATATATATTGCGGACATGTTGGCCAGCATAGGGTTCTATTTTTATTTATTTATGCTAGGAGTCGAGACTAATATAAATAATCTAAGGTTTGTAGGGAAGAAGACAATTGTAATAGGGCTTGTTGGTTGTGCAAGTTCTGTAGCATTTGGTACTGGAACTTTGATGCTAATGTCTAAAGATATGCGCGAAAGTATAAATCCTGTTGGAAAGAAAATATTGATCTTTATGATATCGCAAAATAATCCAACAACTACATGTCTCAACCTTAATGATCTTGGTATCAACAGCTCTGAATTAGGACGCTTGGCTGCTTCGATTTCAATTTTTCTTAATTTGGGAGGTCAAGTAGTGACCCTCATCACTGTAAATATAATTGAACCTCTTTCCATGCCAGGACTTGGAGGTGCTTTACGACTTCTTGTTTTTGTGTATTATTTTGTGATATTTGTTGTGTGTAGACCTTTACTCTTATACATTATCAAGTTGACGCCAGAAGGAAAGTCTATGAAGAGGTTTCACTTTGTGGCTATCATTATGTTGGTTCTTCTGATAGGTTTAGCTGGTGAACTTTTGGACCAAAAGCTGGCTATTTTCTATTTTGCATTAACCATACCAGAAGAGCCACTAAGCTCTACTATGTCAGAGCGATTGGACACCTTTGTTTCAGGGATCTTATTTCCTCTTTTTATTATATTACGTGGATTAAATTGTGATTACTCACTTTTGAAGAAGATTATTACCAAAGATGTTGGTCCTTTTGGAATTGGATTGGTGCGCATTTTAGTAATGAGTTTTATTGGGAGGTTCCTGGGTACAATAATTCCATCATTACTTGGAGGCCTTTCTTTTTCTATTTCTACGGCATTATCTCTCATTTTGTGTGCAAAAGGTGTATTTGAATTATTTGTAGTTTCCTATCAAGTGAGAAGAATGGTAAGATTCCATTCTTTAAATCAAGTTCTTGAGTATTTGATTATATTGACTAAATTTCTTTTTCTTACATCGATGTGTGTTGAAAAACTTTTAGGTATATTTATATTAGCGCATGAAGAAAATTATTTAAATATTTTAATTTATAGGTAATCATAGATTTGTTTGTTCCAACCATTTCGTTACATTTGATTTTGGACTAGTTAGTTAGGCAAGGATAGTAATGAAAACCTAATATGGAACTCACACTCAAAATTAACCAGCTTTTTGTTGATATTTTTTTAACGCGATATATAAATTTTAAGAAACTGAAAATACATCCCAAAATGAAAAATATATAAGTTGTTTGAAGGAAGAATGTAAGTTTTAGCTTTTCGTGTGTTGTTTGTATATGTATAATAGTAATCTTGTATTGGCATGTTTGAGAAAAGCATTCAAAAGTTCAATTTTTAAAATGCCTTCATTTAAAAAAATGTAGAGGTTGTACGTACAAATGGCTTATTGAGAGTTTTATCGAAAGTCAATATTTTGGCTTGTGTTGTTAATACTATTTGTTTATTGTGTGTAAAATTGCAGACATTGTACCCAAAAGAGTATCCTATCCTCATATTATATATTCTAATTAGCAATGCTACATTACCACTAGCAAGATTCCTTTATAATTCTACAAGACAACATTCAAGTATCTTAAGACCAAGTATAATAGAGATCCAAGAGAATAGTACTTTTCAGACTTTGATTTGTCTTTACAAAGAAGAGAATGTATCGGGAATTCTAAACCTTCTCAAACTTTGTCATCCATCAAGAGGAGGTACTAATAATGTTTTTGCACTACAACTATTACAATTAACAAGTCGTGCTGCAGTGCCAATCTTGGCACCCCTCCATGAAGTATCCTCTATGGCAACATTTCGCTCAAACATTGAACGATGTAATCGTATTGTTAATCCCTTTTTATACCTTGGACGTGAAACCAACGGCAAAACTCGTGTGCAGCACTATGTAGCCATGGCACCCTATGCTACCATGCATAATGATATATGTGCCCTTGCCTATGAAAAAAGTATAACCTTAATAATTTTACCCTTTCATGTTAGTTGGTCCATTCATGGCAAGATTGAAGACTCATCTTTAAGCATAAGGGATGTAAATAAGATGGTTTTAGATGACGCACCTTGCTCAGTGGGAATACTCGTTGATAAAAGAATAAGCTCCCATCAACAAATCATAGACAATGAAGTGTATCATATAGCAATGCTTTTTATTGGAGGTTCGGATGATTATGAAGCCCTTGCATATTGTACTTTATTTGCTAAGCATCCTAAAGTAAGACTGATGGTCATTTGGTTCAAATCACCCCTCAATAAGGATAACAACTTGGATAACGAAGTCATGAAGCAATTTCAAAAAAATAATAAGGACAACGAGATGATTTCCTCGAGAGAGGTGATTTCTAACAATGGTGCAGAAACAATTGATGTTGTGGTTTCATTCAAGGATACTGTTGATCTAGTCATGGTAGGAAAGCACCATGAGTCGATGTCTTCTCCTTTATTTGGTCTATCGGATGGATGGAGTGAATATGCCGAACTCGGAATACTTGGTGATATACTCGCTTCACCTGATTTTGAGTTCTCGCTTATGGTTATACAGCAAGAGCCACAAAAGGATTTCGACACAGAATGAACATAAAAATTGAATGGTAGGTCAAAAAAGGTAACTAGTAAAACATTTGTTTTTTCTAACACGTTATCATTGTTAGTTGTGTTACGAATCACTTTTGGGAGATTCATGTACATATAATTTTGCAAATCAATCAAGATTTCCGTTGTTTTTAATCCAGCTTGTTGGACTATTGTAAACACTCCAATGTGTCACATTGTTTTATACCCATTAATATGATGATTCTTAGACTATGTATTGTAAAACGTGCTTGTACATGTAACGATCGAGTAAAATCACTAGATAATATACTAAAACTATGTTTTCAGTCTACATTTAACTAGGGCTGCCTTTGACATGCTCTAAAAAAATAAAAAAAAATCCTGCGTCACAGGTAATGACCTAAATAAAAAAAAGCCAAAGTAGTCGGAAACAAATACAACATAAATGACTTTATGTAACACGCCAAATTTGTTACCTAAAGTGCCAAAAGTGTTACTATAGACTTAATGTAACACCTTTTTAAGTGTCAATATTGAGTGTGTTACCTATTGTCTTAGGTAACACTTTTGCCACCATATGATAACACTTTTAAATTGTTACCTTCACTCTATTATGTAACACTTTTAACTTGAAAAGGTAACACATGAAAGTGATACATATTATTTTAGTGAGTACCACATTTACAACAAAATAATAGTTTTTCATGAGACCTTTATGTCTATGTGTAACTCTTTCATTCTATATAGATATCACTTTACACCTTGTCTGCAAATACTATTCTCATGATTAGGTAACACTTTACTTCTTAGATGATTAGGTAACACTTTAAAATATATAGTCATGATTGTGTATAGCTTTCAAATAAACTAATTTCCAAAGCAAATAAGAACTTCATAGACAATCCCATTCATTTCGTAAAAGTATATTGGAAATGAGACAACCCGTACTTTCGATAGGTTGAATTCTTGTGATTTAGCAAAGCTAAACGCCGAATTGGTCCTCAAAGTTTAACATTCAAAACAATATAATCATTCATCAAAAACGGAAGTCTTTCAGCAAAAAAAACAAAGTATACTTGAAGAACGTAAATACCAAAATGTTTACAAAGTCCACTTCCAAACAAAATCCAAACTCCTTTTAAACTCAAACTCAAAGGAATTATAAATAAAAATTATAGGCTTCAATGCCATATTAAAACAACTTAATGATAAAGAAAGTCTCCAATGCCCTCCATATGCAAGCGACCATCAAACACGATCTCTACCTGCAAATATACTCAAAAACAACAACGGAGTATAGGTTCGAGAGGGACCCAAAATAATTTAGTCTCAGCCATCAGCTAAGTAAGTCAATAAACAAAAACGTTAAAGCATGCAACATATATACGACTAGATCAATTCCAACATAACTGAACATAAGCATGCTTTACAAATTGTGAGCGCAACGGGACCCCACATAACGATGTGTGAATGTAGGAGGGTCACGCTCGGGAACCACCACTTAGGGGCAGGTGCTGGAAGGGCTAGGGACCCTTGACCAGTCCTTGGATTTCTCGGTTTCCAACTTTTCAGTGGCTATATACTATTGCATATTGGCAGAAGTACGAAAGGGGTGTGTGCGAAGCAAAGCACGAGGGCCCACAGGAATGGCGCCACCAGTGGCGGCACAGTCCTTGTTTTGGCGCCACCAGTGGCGGCGCTAGGCTCACAGTGGAGGGAGGCAGTGCGGTGCCTTTGCCCTCCTGTGGTGCTGTTTCGGAGTTAGAGTCGCCACCAAGAACTTTCGGTGTCTTGAAAACCGTATGCCTTTCAAATCTAGCCTCGTAGACCAAAAGGGACCACGAGATG
>CAAKMY010044397.1:0-11218 GCA_901111285.1 Corrigiola litoralis | reverse complement strand
ATCAAAATCACTAAGTCCACATATTAGATGTGTGTAGTAACTTTTAGATATTTAAAGTTACTTAATTCTTTGTGTAGCTCTGGGTTTTCTCGAGAGACACTTTCTTGATTAACATTAGCTGTGCAAGTCTAAATTCACCTCTCAAGGTACAGTAGAAACCCTATAAATTAATACTCGATAAATTAATAAACTCTCTAAAATAATAAATTTATCCGGTCCCAACTTGGGCCAGTTGCAAAAACAACAAAAATAGATAAGATAATAATTTTTTGGGAAACCCTTTTATGATTTTTGGTCCCACGTAAATCATAAATTAATATTTATTAGAAAATTTAAAAAATAAGAATTGCAATTTAGTGAAATATGAATATACAATCGTCTATTTTCCTCTAAAGCTCAAATGTAGCTGTAATCCATCTAAAATTGTCTATAGTTTTGGAAACAAAAAGACATCACGATATCTGATTGAGGGTAAGCTAGTATGAGTGATTGATAAATCCTCTTTTTTTAGAGTTCTTGACTTAGGGACTAGTAATATATGTTCCTCAAATTATTATGATTGAAAATAAATCAAAACCTTGTTTATAAAATATGAATTCAAACAAATAGTTTAGTTAAAAAAAAATTGCCGAACACGCTAAAAAATCTTTAATTTAATAACTCATAAATTAATAAATTTTACCGGTCCCGACAGTATTAAATGATAGAGTTTTTACTGTAAGTGAATATACTAATGACCCTTGTAAGTGCTTGTGTGTTTATGAGTATGTATTTATGTATCCCATGCTTTGCATTTTGTATATATACACTGGTATTACGTATCATAATTGTAACTAATCCTTATAGTTAATCACTAGAGTAACACTAAACCTGAGAAAGGAACCCTGACTCTCTCGTCTATAGTATTTCCTGAAACAGTGCTCTTACGACCGTGACGTGGGAAGGTGATCACTTAATTCTATAGATAATGACCGTCACCTCTAGGGATATGTGAAGGGGTAGGACCCTGACCACGAACTGTATTACGACGTATTTGTCACTTATTTGTATGTATTCTGTATGTATTGTTGTATTTGTATCAAGTATGTTGTTGTTGCATGATTTAGTTATTTGCTTACTCAGCGTAGTTGACACTTATAATATTTTGGGTCGTTCCCCCTCTGTAACCTGTACTCTGTGGTGTTTTGGAGTACAGTTGCAGGCAAAGGACACGTCTAAACGACATTTGCATTATGGAGGACTTTCGAAGTATTTTTCACGGTGTATGACATTGGTTTTGGCAATGTGCCTTTGAACTATTTAATTCTCGTATCGTGAGACATTAAATGCATTTTCTTTAAGTATGGTTTGGTTTTGTAATCAATTTGAGAGGTTTTTGAACTTTAAGAGTTTGCTATGTATTTATTTTAACACTTCCGCTGTGTGATTAAAAAATGTATTGTGTTTGATATTGGTTTAAGTGTTTAACTTTGTATACCAATACGACGTTTAGCTTGCTAAACCCCAAGTTTTCGACCTTACGAAAGGATGGACCGTCACAGTGCTTCTGGCATTGTTCACATTTTTCAACCAACTCCAAAGCGTCAGCGCGCAGTGTTGGCCAATAATAGTTAGTACGGAGGGCTTTCTCAGCCAAGGCTTTTCCTCCTATATGCGAGGAGCAAGTCCCCACATGGAGATCTGACAAAATATTCTTTCCTTCGGCCAGAGTTGCACATATAAGGTAAGGCCGAGAAAAAAGATTTCTTGTACAGAATTCCCTTATATAGTCTATAATTCACCGCCTTTTTCTTTATTCGGTTAACTTCATCAGGTCGGTCTGAATATTCTCATGCAGGTGGAAGGCCAAGATGTCGTCGAACCAATTGGAGGTTACTTCCACTGATGCTACCAGTTGTTCTCGTATGCTTGGAAATTCCTTGACTTCCCAAAAGATAGACTTAGCGGACCTTGCCAGTTTGGATAGTGCATCCGCCTGATGATTTTCCGATCTTGGGATTTGCTTAATGTCGAATTGAGACAACTCAACGGTCTCCTATGCGAGGTATTTCTCTATACTTGTTCCTCTCGTGTCATATTCTCCCAAAAATTGACTAACCATCAACTAAGAGTCTGAGTGGGCCTATATGCACCTGGCCCCTGCGGCTTTGCAGACCTGTTGCAGCAGGAGCTACCTCAATTGCAACACTCACCATACCAAGCAATACATTCACAGAGCACAAGGTAGTGCAACAATACAAGCAGAGTAGAATCATGCAATTCAGTCACCTCGCAGAGGAGGAAAGTGTAAGGGGACTTTGTATAAAAAGCAAGGTTAAGGTCTCCCTGGCCTTAATTCTAGCTTAGCTTCATTTTCGTCCTAGGAGAATAAGGCTGGTTTGCTCTCTAACTCAGTGCAAAAGCCCTCACAAAATCACAGTCCAGCCTACGTGAGTGATAGTGACAGTTCAGAGCTTGTGATGTTGCAACAACTTATTCACTGTGTGTTAGTCACCCTTATGGCTCATTCTAAGTTAAGGAGGTATTCAAGGATGTCACATGGCCTGTGTGAGGGAACCATAGCTAGTTCTTGCTTTGCATTTCATTCTCTAGTGATTGTAGAGTAAGAGTTAAACTAAGGGTGTAACAGAGCCACACACGAGTGGCAGTTATGGTTGTTGTTTTAGTATAATATATAGAATATATAGAATATATAGATAGATAGATAGATGTGAAAGTCATGAGTCCGTCTCTTAACATTATAGTAAGAGCCACTTTGTTTGAAAAGTAATATTCCTCAAGAACATGAAGACCTAGTTTATATCTTTATGCTATTATGACTATGAGTAAACCATGATTATGGAAAACTAGCACTAATATATTTAATTACCCTAAAAGGTTTGGTGTAATCCACCCAACTGTTTCGACAAATAAGAGTACGATCAAGTGTCTGACACATCCGGATCACTTCGAAGCACATGGGCCTACATGACTCTTGTTTCTTTGTCTGGTTTATTTTCATCTATGTGCTCAACAATCGACATCAACAACGTCTGATGAGATAAAATGGACCAACAAAACATTTCGCGCATAAAACTATATATGAAATTGGACCAACTGTATAAAATTGGAGTGTGTGTTAAATCAGACCAACAAAACATTTCGCGCATAAAACTACATATGAATTCGGACCAACTGTATAACAATGATGTGATAAAATAGGCCAACAAAACATTTCGCGCATAAAACTATACATGAACTTGGACCAACTTAGCTCACGTAGATGAGGATCGTAGAGCATATCTGTCATATTTTTTGTCGGCTGTCGCCATGTGAATGGATGAGGAACCCTCTCATTCAATACCCTACATTTTGTGCGCACATCCCGCCTATTTTTCTAACTAGAATATTACCAACTCATGTTTTCAATCTCCATAGACTCCGTCACCCACCATATAAACACTTCACCACTACCCACTAGTCACTACTGCTGGTACTTCTTCTATAGTCTAGTCCAGGTACATATTTCTATAATTCTCTTTTTGACTTGTCCATTTTGTTACATTGGAGTAGCTAATGCTGCCGGAAAGGTGTTACGAGGATTCTAAACTGGGACAACCATCCCAGTTTTTTTACTAACTAGAATCTCTTCGCAGGCTTAACTGAAATTGCGGTCTGGTTGAGCAAGTTCTGAATCGGGTGAGGATGTTATTGATGTTGAATCTGGGATGGATCACTCTTTTGGTTTAATTATTTACTTGTGTATTTAATGTGTGTTTTGATTTGAAATATATATTTTTGTAAATTTTAGGGACAGAGATGAAGAATTCAGTCTCAGATCAAAGCTTTAATTACATAGAAAGCGACGATGAGGAAGGTCAAGAGAGCTGGTCAAACAGAGGTGAAGACGATGGAGATGACTCCGACTCGTCTTCGCATGCGTCACAGGAGAATCGACCGGAGAGCAAACCCAATTCATATACTACCTCTTGGCCTCAGAGTTACAGGTAGATGATAATCTGAAAATTATTATGTACAATCAGGAGTTACAGGTTTGATTGGTCACAATAAGTGGATTCGTTAGTCAAATTATGTCTGTGTTACTTGTCGTTCTCACTTATCCAAGTCGAGCTTTGACCTTAATTATCTCCTTTAATATATGAGTTAAAATCATACAACTTAATATTATGGAAGTATATGGTCAAACATTTTCCTTGAAGGTAGTCGAAACTTTTGTTATAAGAAACCAACACTTTTGTCGAAAAGGGAAAATATGGTATAGGACAGGTCTAAGCGTTGACTTGTTTGATTGCTTATTAGTCCAGGTGACGACTCCTCTGCATTAAGTTCTTGAATTGAGCAATGAATGAAGTTGTTGGATCAAAATGTATTTGTTAGTCCTTGAAACTTTTATGTGATTGTAGGGTCTCCTCAACCTGAATTTGATAAAGGACAGGAACCCCCCTTCTTTTGTGCAGAGGATGAGTATCTTTTTGATGTTTAAGCTTTCTCTTTACGGGCCACTAATGTGTACTTTGGTCCTGGGATAATTGTTGATGATAATTAAGTAGTAGGTAGAGCAAAGTAACAACAACAACCAAGGCTTAATCGACCGGAGATAACTGGGTTGGCTAACATAAACTTAGAAGGACTTGTCGGAGAACATTGTTGGGGGGGGGGGGGAGAGGAGAGAGAAATCATCACTAACATGGATTGTTACCCTTCATTGTGTCCTATCAAATGCTATACAATCGTCAATGCCAATGAACCCATATTGTTCTCAACTACCCTTATCCATGTCATTTTTGGTGTACCTGTATCTTTCCTTAACTAGCACGTCCCTCCAACCCTCCACCCCTCCACTCTTCTCGCGGTACACCCAACAGCCTTATTATCACATGTCCAAACCACCTTGTTCTCTCGCATCTTGTATTCAATATATGCAACTCTCACGCTTGCCCTAATCACGTCATTCCTTATCAGTCGAACCAAAGCAAAGAAATAACTATTATTTATTATTGATTCAATGATCCTGAAGAAGAGTATTTACTGGTTAATAATATTTCTGTTTTGGCTTTTTTATATTGCTGCATTTTTCTGATCAAAGGTCTTAATGCAAAGTGTTATTGGAAATGAATATTTCAGGCAATCCATTGATCTGTATAGTAGTGTGCCATCACCAAATATTGGATTTCTGGGCAGTTCTTCTTTGTCAAGGTTTGGTAGTTCATTCCTAGCGTCATCGTTAACTCAGAGGCACACTAATGAAGTAACAAAACCCCTTCTACCAACGGGATTAGATGTGCAACAGCAACGCCAAAGGCGTAGCTCTCACACTCTACTTCCTCCTGTTCCTTCGCGGAAATCCTCTATTTTAAAGAAGGCAGATTCTGAGCACAAACCTTCTAAGATCGGTCATGAATTCCCAACTACACGACAAAGTACATTTGGGCAGGCTGTGCTGAATGGTGAGTATTGTAAATGATATGTTATATTCCTTTGCATGTTTGCTCCTTTGCAGGTATGTGATATGTCCGTGAAGATTTACTAGGCATTATTGGTCTAGAAGCAACTATGGATTATAATTTATTTATTGATTTATCTGACTTTTTGTAAATTTTATAGCTTTATTGCTAAACATCTAATAGTCTCTATAGTTTCGACTATAGGGCTTCATCAATACAAGTTTCTGTTAGCTTATATGGTGGTATTTAATTGTATATTTAGATTATACACGGGGTTAAGTTACTCGCAGTTGATAAGAGACTTATAGATGGTAGGACGCAGGGGCCTCCCAAAATGAAATTCTCTAATTGCATGATTGCTTTTGGTGTAAAACCTAGGTGTGTTGTGTATCTCAAAGCATTTCCCTTTTATTCACTCGTTGTGATAGCTTAAGCAAGGTTTGGGTTTTCTAAATGTATTTGTAAAGTGATTACAGCTTAAGCTATCCATTTCCCAAGCTAATTAAAACATTAGAATCTGTTGTTAGAAATAGCTTTTCTGGTTTTTCTGTAAAAATTATTCACACTAAAATATAAAAATACAAATGCCAACTAATATACAGGGGAATTATATACGAGTACCATTTATGTGTTAATATCAACTGTGATTAACGATCATGTCTAGATAATATATGCTAAGTACCTCACTCCTATCAAGGTGTATTCAATTATTTTATGTGTGACAGATGAGATGGTTTTCTAAATGTGTAAGGAAGACGAGATGACATGTTGGCCCATCCCACTCTCTATCTATAGAATGTAACTTAAACAACTGATAAACACAACTTTTGTTAGAACATTTTGCTATGTGATCATGTTAATGATGAAAATATGCTATTAGCTGTGCCTTGGCTATAGTGTATTACTGAAATAAACTCTCATGTTTTCTTGATGTGCACATGGTTATGTCGCTACACAGAATTTGAATTTTTTTGGGTAAATTATATTTGATTGTTTTGACATTGACGTGTTCACAAGAAGCACTACAATAAAGAAAAGTTTGAGGGTTTTTTGTGGCAATTGATTGTTTTGATATTGATGTTTTACAGGAGTAAATGTTTTATGCGGAGTCGGAATACTTTCTGCTCCTTATGCTGTTAAGGAGGGAGGATGGCTTAGCCTTGCCATACTAATAACCTTTGCTTTCCTCTCTTTCTATACTGGGCTTCTTTTACGTTATTGCTTGGATAGTGCCTCAGGGTTGGAGACCTATCCAGATATTGGTCAAGCGGCATTTGGCAAAATCGGAAGATTTGCTATCTCGGTATGCATTCTCGTTTAATAGTTCTCTTAAACTAGTTGATGATATATCAGAATCCTGTTGATGTGAGGTTGAAATTCTAAATTAATAGTTTAACGAATTTCCCTAAAATTACAATATGAAGGTGCAATATATGTCTCCCTCAAAGGCTAAGCAGCTATGCAAATACAAGAGTAAGGGTTCGCACATTTAAGGACCCCCTACCTTGTCTAGGTTGGAGCTCACTAGAGTGTAGTTGTTAGGGGTATGGGCAATCGAGTACTTTGATGCAGGTTTTTTAAAATGATGCTTAAAAAGTGTTTTCAGTTGGCTTGTAACATGGTTTCATTGTTGTGCAACTTTAAAAGTCTGAGCATCCATATTTCTGTTCTTCTCGTCACTTTTCTGATAAGTTGTTGTCTTCTGTATTTTAATGTGGTATAGAAAATTTTGGATCAAACACATTGCTTTCTATTGATGGATTTTGATTCAAACATTTCACATTTCTTGTCGAGGCACTCTCTTCACAAACTTTGTAAAAGCTTATAGCTACATACTTAGTTACCAAAGAAATGTTTATGTGCATTGGTCTCTAACTATTTCTCTCCTTGTTGGTCTGCAGATAATCCTATACGTGGAACTATATGTAAGCACACTCTCAACTGGCAGTTTATGCATGGAATATGAGCTTGTGGACGTGGTTTTGTGACACTGTTTTTTATTGCCATATGCGATGTATTCTCTTGTCGGAATTCACGTTATTTACAGTTTATTGCCTAACTACCTATTCTTATGATATGCTCCACACTGCTGTTTGGTTCTTTTGTTGTTTCAGTTAAAGTATTATTTTTATATATCTTGAGTAGTTTGTCAGTTCTTATTGTGCATAGTATGTCATTCTTTATCTCAGTTGCCACTAACAGATGGCCACGGCAATAAAACAACCACACAACCACTATCAATGCAAGTACTTTGTTTTATCAAGTAATTTTTTTTTGTTTGAATTCCCTGCCAAGGTTATCAAGTGCAGATTTGTTCTGTTTTTTTTTTGAGAAGATGATGTTCTTGTTCATTTTTCAAGGATTGGAATGCTTGAAATGCATAGTGTTGGTTTACTTTGGAGTAAGCATTTTTTGGTATTTTCATTGAGATTCTATTGTACAAAACCATATTTTCTTCCTACAGGCATGTTGCGTGGAGTATATAATACTGGAGAGTGATAACTTATCGTCGCTATTTCCGAATGCACATATAACTTTATTTGGTTATGAGTTGGATTCACACCACCTGTTTGCATTGGTAGCCACCCTTGCTGTACTTCCTACATGTTGGCTGCGTGATCTTAGCCTTCTGAGTTACATATCCGGTGAGGAGTCTATCCTACCATTTCTTCAATTAGATGCGTGGACTCTTAGGTAGAAGTCCTATTGTTGCTTTAGTAGATGTGGACTTTATGTATGAACTATGAAGCATATATTTCATACAAATCTTAAAAAGTTCCCCTTAGCCAGACTTAATTGGACTAGTAAATGTTTGACTGAAGTTGGTATAATGCTTTTATTTTCTCATTTGTCAGCAACGAGGTGGAATTATTGCATTGCTCCTGGTCATTTCTTTTCATTATCGTATGTTTCAAAAGTTTTAGCTTAAATTTCTCGTGCACAAGCTGACTGATCATGCATCTTCCCTTTAGGCATATTTGGGAATCCTAATGAAACAGCAATGAGGGAACAATATGACTTATCACAGTACGTGCTTAAAAAATATAAATCCTTGACCCTTTTTTTTATAATTTTTCTAGGTCACCAAAAAGAGTCTCTCTGTTCTTCAAACTTCAATTCTACTTGTCTCATGCCATTATATTTTTCATTTCATGAATTTCATCCAAAGATCGCTTTCATTAGGCTGAGATGTATTTCCGGATGTAAGAGAGTTCTGTGTAAATGAATGATGTTACTTTTTCTATCCAGTCATTTATGCAGTTTTCTGATATGAGATACACTGTATTCTCTTCCTTGGTTTCAGCTGGTGGAGTCATTGCATCAGTACTAGTAGTCTTGTGTTTGTTTTGGGTTGGCTTGGTAGATGATGTTGGTTTTGTTGGCAAAGGATCATTGCTAAACTTGCCGACTCTTCCTGTCGCACTTGGCCTATATGGTTATTGCTATTCTGGACATGCTGTCTTCCCCAACATTTATACTTCAATGGCAAATCAAGGCCAATATCCGGCTGTTCTTCTCACTAGGTAATTTATACTTAACTGAGATTCTTTCTTACATTTACAACTTGCATTTCATGTTATTTATACTTGGTGACGACAACAAGGCAAGGTAGTATGTCGATCTGTACGCTAGATATGGATTTTTGAGTGGTTTCTTATACTGTCTAATTTACATTATGGGTTGAACCTGGCTCAACCACCTCTTTAGACTTGTCACCACCACCACCTTTTTTTAAACCTGTCACCATCACCACTTCATATCTAGCAGGAAAAAAAGAAAAGGAGGTGGTGGTGAGACACCAGAGAAGTTATGGTTCATTTTTTATAATGGTGGTGGAAGTGTGAAGCGGAGAGAGAAGGGAAGTGTGGAGGATCGAGAGAGAATTAGGAGCAGGAATAAGAACTGGCCGGCAGTAGATAGCATGTGAGGGCAATGGCGAGTGGGGCCTCACCCAAAAAGCACGTGGGTTGGTTTTTATTGTTAGTTGTTATAGGCTATTGGTGGTTGTCTTGGTCTAAACTAAGTGGAGGACGGAGAGAGGGTGACTCCAGTAATTGTTGGTGGTGGTGCCTTGCTTCTGGGCAGGAGGAAGAATTGAAGGTGGTGGACTTTGGGTGGACAGAATTGAACTTTTGGTGTGGTGATGAGGGTTGTGGTGGGCAGGGAGGGGGTGGGGTCTGCCAGTGGTGGTGGAGAGGGGATGGAGTGGGGCAGTAATGGAATGACTAACCTTTTAATCTACTCACTCATCTTTTCCTTAAAGTAGGGCAGGTGGAAGTAATGGATTAACCGTGATGGTTCATAGGCCAGAGTTCGAGAAATAGAGAGACGGCCGAGACAAAGAGCTAGAGATCACAAATGACGTTTAGGCTTTGTCCCATCTGATGCAGTCCAGGTTGGGCAGGCATGGCAAATAATAAGAAGAAAAATGTAATCAACACTTCAACAGCAAAACGCACTGTATTTTGATGTGAGTTTGTAAAGAGAACTAAGTAGAACTGATTCTCTGAGTTTTATGCATTATAGGACTGATTAAGAAGAAGCAATCAAGCAAACAATTCAGACACGAGTAACTAAAAGAGGGATATGAACATTCTCAACTAAAAGGAAAAACTAACTCCCTAATATCTCTGAGCCACTACTCTCCTTCCTCTTCCTCCTGCTCTCTGAACCCTTGTCTCTCATTAAAGCTTTTCTAAGACAAATTTTGACCATTTTTGGCCTAGGATTCACTAATTACATTCATTCTTATTATAGTTATGAATAATTTAGTCTCTCTTCTATGTGAGATTGTATCTCTCCTCTTAGTGGGATTATTTGTCTCTCTTCGTGGGAGTATCGTTTCATTGTAGTTTAATTTGTTCGTTTCATATAAGAGGTTTTTGATAACCACTTGTGATGAATAAAGTCAAATCAGTCTCTTCCTTCTCTATACTATGATGGATCGATAGAGGGCATGTAGAAGAGTCATATCTACAGTACAATAATCTAAGGTTTCTTGGAATTGAGTTTCTATTGATTTTGTTTGATATGTATTTGTATGTTGAGATCTGTTGTAGATACCTGATGCTTTCTTAATAAATGTTGCATTCCGGGCTTTTAACCCAACTCAAGTATTGTCCTTTAGAAACAAAAGAGAGATATGGATTTGCCCTTTCAGGGAATGCTCAAGTGTAAAAACAAGTACGTAGTTAACTCCCTCTAAGAATCCACTCAAAGACACCTGACTCTTATGGTAGAAAACTTAACCCACTATAAAGAATCCAATTAAAGATTGAAGTTTACTAGTTAGTTTCTTGTGTTTCCTATTTTTGAGAATTGCAACAATCAATTATGGACACACAAAGATGTATTTTGTCTGCAATGGTTTTTGTTATTCATAACCTAGGTTGTACAGTGAAGGGGTGAGCTCTCTAAAGAGATCTAAATGAGTTACATCATAGACTTGGTCGTGCATAATTTTATAGACAAGGAAACATAACAATAAGAGGAAAATACAGAAATGATAAAGCTAGCAAGTAGCTGCTGTCTTAGCTGTTTTGTGAGCCAATTAGAGGAAGTCAGCTGAACAATCAATTATAAGCTTTCCTCTTGAGAAGGGTTTTGAACATCATCATGGCAAGGATTAAAGTGGTCGTGCATTATTAGTCAGGCAGTTTCTTTTAATTAGGAAAATTCAGGAGGATTAAGGCATAATTAGTCAATGACCTCTAGAAGAACATCAATGCTTGTGATCTGATGAACCTCGCTGATCCGAGCGTGGATCAAGAGGT